>JAMPIN010000033.1:0-58464 GCA_024699845.1 Aphelenchoides bicaudatus | reverse complement strand
GTCATCCGTCATTTTTTGGTGAGGAGCATCTCTCCCCTCGGCGTCTCAAGGGGGAAGGAGATGCCGCCCATGGCCGAGGAACTGACGCCGCTGGAAAAGCAGGTGATTGCCCTGTCGCTCGGCGATCCGCGTTCCAGCGTGATGCCGCGCAGCTCTATCTTTCTGTGGCTTTTCGGACATCGCGCGACCTCGCTTCCGCTCGCCAATCCCCGGCTCGAGGCGCTGCGGCGCTATGCAATCCTTCGCCGGACCGCGAAGCAGGCCCTTCCGCAGGACGAATGCGATCGCCTCCGCCGCGCGGGATGGTGATTTCCATCCCGAAGGAAGCGATCGACCGGCTGATCGCGCCGCATCACTTACAGAACAGCTTTCGCGCCGGTGCCGGCTTTGTTCGGCGCCGTGCGGAAAACCGGGCGCCGGGCCGCCTCCCCCGGTCCATGGTCCCGGCGTCCGGACCCGTCCAGTCCCTTGTTCCCCCCAGCATAGCGAAGGAAAATATGCTCAATTTCTCCACTTCCCGAACGCGTTCCAGCCTCATTCTTGTGATGCTGTCGTTCGCGATGGCGCCCACCGCCGGCAAGGCGCAGCCGCAACGGCCGCTCCAGGGACCGTCGGACACCCCCGATGGCAGCGGCGATCACATCGTGGTCGGTGTCGGCGGGCTCTACGCGCCGGCCTATCAGGGGGCGGACGATTACAGGTTCCAGCCGCTGCCCATGGTCGATGTGAAACAGGGCCGTTTCTTCATCAATCTTCAGGACGGTATCGGGGCCAATCTCTTCGATTCCGAGCATGTGACCGTTGGCGTGGGGCTCACCCCGGTCGGCGGCTACCGGGCGAAAGATGCGCCCGACGGCATCGGCAAGCTGTCGCTGGGTCTCGGCGGGCGCGGTTTCGTGAAGCTCCGGCAGGGCGGTTTCGAAGCGACGCTCGGCGCGACCAAGGTCATCACGGGCAATACCGAAGGCGTCATCGCGGATGCCAGCCTCGCCTATCGGGTCACGGCAAGCGACAGGCTGATGCTGATCCCGTCGATCGGCACGACCTGGGCCGACCGCAAACACAACAACCGCTATTTCGGGGTAACCGCGCAGCAGTCCGCCGCGTCGGGCCTTCCGCAATATCGGGCGGGTAGCGGGCTCGTCGATGCCAAGGCCGAACTCGCCGTCGTCTACCGCCTGACCGATCGCATCGGCGTGATGGCGGTGGGGGGCGTGTCCTCGTTGCTCGGCGACGCGAAGGACAGCCCGATCGTTTATCACAAGACGCGGCCTTACGGGGTTTTCGCAGTCACCTACAGCTTCTGAGGCCGCGAAAAGAGGGATGCCGGAACGAAGGATCGTCCGGCATCCCGCTACCCGTCAGTTCGTGTTCGCGAATTCGCGCAGCATATGCTTGGCGATCTGGAGCTGCAGGATCTGCGTCGTGCCTTCGTAGATGCGATAGATGCGGGCATCGCGGAAGAAGCGTTCGGCATCATATTCGGCGAGGTAACCCGCGCCGCCATAGACCTGGACGCACGCATCGACGACGCGGCCGCACATTTCGGAGGCGAAGACCTTGAACGCCGCGGCCTTGCGCAGGACATTCTCGCCCGCGTCGGCGCGGCGCGTGACATCCTCCATCATGCATTCGGCGGCGTAGATGTCGATTTCGCTCTGCGCGAGCATCTGCTGGATCAGCTGGAAGTTTGCGATCGGCTCGCCGAACGCCTTGCGCTCGGTCGCATAGCGTACCGCGCTGTCGAGCGCGCGGCGGGCGTAAGCGGTGGCGGCGGCGCCGACCGACATGCGGCCGTTGTCGAGGCTCATCATCGCAAAAGCGAAGCCCTTGCCGAGTTCGCCGCCGAGCAGGGCCTCGCCGCCGACGCGGACGTCGTCCATGACGATGTCCGCGATATGGCTGCCCGACTGGCCCATCTTCCTGTCGGACTTGCCGATCGTTACGCCGGACGCGTCGAGCGGGACGATGAAGGCCGAGACATGCGCGTTCTTGGGGAGGTTCTCCTTGCTCGTCCGCGCCATGATCAGGCCCACTTTGGCGAAGGGCGAGTTGGTGATGTAGCGCTTTGTGCCGCTCAGGGCCCAGCCGTTGTCGGTCGGCGTCGCGGTGGTCTGCAGCCCTGCCGAGTTCGACCCCGAACCCGGCTCGGTCAGGCCGAAGCAGGCGATCTCGCCCGCCGCGACGCGCGGCAGCCATTCGGCCTTTTGCGCGTCGGTCCCGCCATTCTTCAAGGCCGAGGCGAACATGCCGATGTTGATCGAGATGATCGAACGGAACGCCGGCATCGCGTAGGAGAGGGTGTGGATGGTACGGATATACTGGCTGACGTTCATCCCCGCGCCGCCGTGCTCCTCGGGGATCGTCAGGCCGAACAGGCCCATGTCGCGCATCTCGGACAGGATATCCGCCGGAATTTCGTCGCTTTCGAGAATCGTCTTCTCCGAAGGGATCAGCCGCTCGCGGACATAACGGTCGAGTTGTTCGATGAACTGTTCGAAGACATCGGCGTCCATGCCGGGGTTGCTCATGGCCTGTTCCTCAGATCGGGTCGTAGGGGAAGACATGCGCCGACACTTCGTCGGCGCGGGCGAAAGCGGGGCGGAAGGCGGGGATCAGTTCGTCGGCGATTGCTTCTGCCGTCCAGCCTTCGAGCTTTGCCATCGAGCGTACGGGGCGCGGTTTCGAGAAAAGCAGAATCTCGTTCCGTCGCACGCTGAAGATCTGGTTCGTCACATCCTTCGACAGGTCGGAGGCGAGATAGGCGACGAGCGGCGCGATCTTGTCCGCCGACATTTCCTGGAGACGCTTGACGCGTTCCTGCTGCTCGGGGGTTTCGGCGGGGATCGACGAGGTCATCCGGCTCCAAGCGAAGGGCGCGATGCAGTTCGACCGCACCCCGGCGCGCGCCATGTCGAGCGCGATCGACTGCGACAGCGCGACGACGCCGAGCTTGGCCGCCGAATAATTGGCCTGCCCGATATTGCCGATCAGGCCGCTGGTCGAGGTGAAATGGACGAAGCTGCCCGACTGCTGTTCGCGAAACCAGGGCGTCGCGGCCTTCGACACGTTGAAGACGCCGGTGAGGTTGACCTCGATGACGCTTTTCCAGTCCTCATAGCTCATCTTGTGCCAGATCGTGTCGCGCAGGATGCCGGCGTTGTTGACCACGGCGTCGATGCGGCCGAAGCGCTGGACGGCGTCCTCGATGATGCTCGCGGCTTCTTTTGGATCGGCGACGTTGCCGAAGTTGGCGGCCGCGCGGCCGCCGGCGGCCACGATATCGTCGGCGGTCCGCTGCGCCGGCGCGGCATCGCCGCCATCGCCCGCCTGCGCAACGCCGGGATCGTTGACGATTACCGCCGCGCCCTGCGCCGCGCAATGCAGCGCCAGTTCGCGGCCGATGCCGCGGCCTGCGCCCGTAATCGCAACCACCTTGCCGTCAAGGCATCCGCCCATCGTTCGCTCTCCCGCCGAATCCTGTTGTTTGCCCGATATGCGGCCGACGGGAAAAATTCAACATCAGGAATTGATTTTTCATGATGTTGAAAATATGCGCGATGCATGACCGGTCCGGTACGCTCCGTTTCTCAGGCTTTTGCCATTCTCCGGCTGCTCGCGGGCGCGGGTCCGATGACGCTTTCGGATATCGGCCGCCTCGTCGGCCTGAGCCCTTCGAGCTGTCTCAACCTTTTGCGGACATTGGTGTCCGAAGGCGTGCTCGATCGGGATGGGCGCACCAAATATTACGCGCTCGCCGCCTCGTGGCAGGCGGCCGAGGTCCTGCGCGACAGCCGCGAGACGCGTCTGGTCGACCGGGCGCAGACATCGATGGCGCGCTTCGCCTGCGCCACCGAAACCGCGCTCGGTCTCTGGAAAATCGTTTCGCGCGACCGGATGCAGCTCGTGGCGCACGCCCGTAGCCAATCGGGAATGCACCTCGGCCTTGCCGACGATCAGCGCCAGCCGCTCGGCGGCGGTGCCGCCGGCCGCGCGATCGCCGCTCAGCAAGGGGTGGACGGGGCCGAGCTGGCGCGCCGCCATGCGCTCGTACGCTGGCAGGCCGACCTGCCGCTCGATGCCTATATGGACGAGGTCCGCACGGCGGCGCGGAAGGGCTTTGCGATCGACGCGGGCTTTGCGCATCGCGGCATCTGTACCGTCGCGGTCGGGATCGCCGGGATCGCGCCGGGGTTCGCGATCTCGGCGTCATTTCTCGCCGGTTCGCGCAGCAAGGCCGAGGTCGATGCGTTGGGCGCGGCGCTTACCCGTCTGCATGACGAGCTTCTTACGCTGGCGGAATGAGGCGCGCGGCGGGCGCGACGGCGCAGGGCCGCGGGCCCACTCACAATCAGCGGCGGGCTTCCCGGACGAAAAACTCGATCGGCACGGTCAGTTCGACGCGCTTGCCGGCGAAGTCGTCGGGAGGACGCGGCAGCGGCTCTGCGCGCGCGGGCAGCGCCAGCGCTTCGGTATCGAGCGCGGCGACGCCCGACGAACGAACGAGCCGGACGAGGTGCACGCGGCCGCGGCGGTCGACGAGAAAGCGGATCCGGACGGTTCCTTCGTGACCCTTGCGCAGCGCATCGCGCGGATAGCGCTTGGCGCGGTTGAGCGCGGCGAGCAGCAGCCCCTCCCACTTCGGCCGCGCGTCGCTTGCCGTCGGCGCCGGCGGTACGGCACGCGCTTCGGGTGCGGTCGCGCGCGCTGCCGGCGGAGCGGGAGGGGATGGCGTGCCCGGCGCCGGGGTGCCGATTGCTGGCGGAGCCGCAAGTGTGGGCCGTGAAACCGCCGCGAGGGGGGGGCGCCTCGGCGTGCGGGGCAACGCTGGCCTGCGGCGACGACGACGGGGAAGGCGCGTCTTCGGCCGGCCGCTCCGGTCCGGGCGCCCTTTCGCTGGGCGGAGCGGGGGGCGCCCGCGGCGGCGCGACTTCGACCAGCGTCAGTGCGGCTGCATCGGTGCGCGGGGGCGCCACCTCCGTCCACCGCAGCAATCCCGTTGTAACGAGACAGAGGCAGACGAGCGACGTCGCGGCCACCCCCGCGATCCGCGTCGATGGCGCCGGGGGCGATCGCTGAATCGGCTGTTTGGGGCAAGCGGGCGTATGATCGCCAGATCGGCGCGCGCTTTCCGCGTCGCTGCGCGGCGCGGAGGAAGAGGCGGCGGCCCCGTTGCGCCCGCGCGCCGAAGGCCGTGTGCCGATGCCATCAAAGCGTCTCGAGAAAGGCGACGAGATCGTCGCGCTCCTCGCGCGTCAGATCGAGCCGTTTGAGGATCGGCGAGGTCGCCGGGAACAGCGGATCGTCCGCCTGTTCGGGGCGCCGCCGAAGCTGCACCCCGCCGGCGTTGTAGAAATTCACGATGCCGCGCAGCTGCGGGAAGACGCCGTTGTGCATCCACGGCCCGGTACGCGAGACGCCGCGCAGGCTGGGCGTGCGGAACGCCCCGACATCGGCGGGCAGGCGGGTGAATTCGTACCGGCCCAGATCCTGCAGGCGCCGGCCATAGAAGGAGAGGCCGATATTGTGGAACCGCTGGTCGGTGAACAGCGGGCCGTTGTGGCAGTTGGCGCAACCGGCCCTGGTCCGGAACAGGTGCAGCCCGCGCAGCTGCGGATCGCTCATCGCCTTCGTGCCGTCGCGGATCACGCGGTCCCACAGCGAGAAGCGCGGCTTGTGCGTGCGGATGAAGGCGGCGACCGCCTGCGCGATATGGTCCGCCGTCATCAACTGGTCGCCGAACGCGCGCGAAAAGGGGACGGTATAGCGTTCGTCGGCCGCGATCCGCGTCACGACGGCCGCAGGATCGGCCGCCATTTCGAACGGGTTGGTCATCGACGCCAGCGCCTGCGCCTCAAGGCTCTGCGCGCGGCCATCCCAGAACAGTGAGGTCATCCACGCCGCGGCGAACAGCGACTGGGCGTTGCGTTTGCCGCGCTGACGGTCGTGACCGAACGACGTGCTGATCCCGTCGCCAAATCCGAGTTCGCGATTGTGACACGATGCGCAGGCGATCTGCCCCGACCCCGACAGTTTGGGGTCGTTGAAGAACATTTCGCCGAGCGCGACCTTCGCGGGCGTCGATGGATTGCCGGGCGGATCGGGCACGACGGGGGTCGGCCCGAATTCGGCGAAGACCGCGCCCGGTTGCAGAACGGGGCGCGGCCAGCGATCGGGCGGTCCGGCATAAAGCGCGCGCAGCGCCGCCATGTCGGGCGGCGCCGGGGCTTCGGCCGCATGCCCGCTTCCCGCGAGCAGCGCCGCGGCGGCGGCGCACAGCTTCAGGGCCCGGCGCATCTCGTCAGAAGGTGAACTTTGCCGAAATCCAGGCATCGCGGCCCAGCTGCCAGGGCTGCGATGAACTGCTGTACTGGCTTTCGAGCACGGTGTTGAACAGGTTGTTGACGCGCAGGTCGAGCGTCAGCACGCCCGCGGGCGTCTTGAGCACGTCGAGCGCCGCCGACAGGTCGAAACTGACGGCATCGTCGAACTTGACGATGTCGTAGACGTCATAGTTGATGCCATCGATGCGGATGTTCACCCCGGTATCGTCGACCCGCTCGAACCCGCTGCGATAGCGCGCGTTGACATTGGTGCGCAGCCGCTTGCCGAACCAGTGCGCCGACCAGTCGAAATTGACGATGAAAGGGGCGGCATAATCGTCGCGCTGATTGTTCGCGATCACCTGCAGCAACGAAACGATTTCGCCCTGATAATAGACCTGATCGCCGTCGAACTCGGTCTCGTCCGCCATCGCGAAATAATCGACGGCGGTCGATTTCGTCTTCGACAGGTTGGTGCTGATCGAGACGCTGTGGTTGCCGAACTCGCGCATATATTCCAGCGACAGGCCGCGGTAGCTGCTCTTGGCGTCATTGGTGATCTCGTAGCTGCGCACGGTGACGATGCCGCCGGTCTCGGTCGGCTCGCGGGTCTGAATTTCCTCCGATCGCGCGAACCGGTTGCGCGCGTCGCGCAGGATGCCGCGGATGCGATATTCACCGCCGATCAGCGGGGCGGGGCCGCGCAGCGCAAAGGTCAGCTCGTCGACATAGGGCGTCTTGAGCCCCGCGTTCGAATAGCGCGGCAGGATCGAGTGGCTGTAGAGCGTCCAGTTTTCCGACCACGGAGATCTCGCCGTCGACCACCTGCGGCGCGCGGCGGTAGATATAGCTGTCGGGATAGTTTTCGCGCAGCGCATAACCAAGGAAGCTGCGGCCGTAATAGCGGTTGGCGCCGAGCGTCAAATTGATCCCGAGCGGCAGATCGCGCGACACGGACAGGCGCGGCGCGACATTGTGGTTGCCGAGGAAGCTTTCATGGTCGTAGCGCAGGCCTGTGCGCACCTCGAAGCCCGCGATATCGCCCTGCCATTCGCCCCACAGCGTGTAGGAATCGAGCTTCACGCGCGATACGAACGCCATTTCGGGCAGCATCTGCGCCAGCGCATAGGCGCCGTCGACGCAGATGCCCTCGACCGTCACCGGCGGCACGCAGACGGTGTTCGGGCTGATCTCGATGCCGAGCGTGGATCCGCTGCCCGAACTCGAGATATGGCGATAGGCCGCGCTCGTTTCCTCGCGTTCCTTGACCGCCTTCACGCGCGCATATTCGAGGCCGAAGCGGATATCGCCGCCCAGCGCGGGCTGTTCCCACTGCGCCTTGATCGTGGTGTCCCACTGGCGCTGGTTGATCGGGTTCGGGGCGCCGAGCGAGCAGCTTGTCCCCGAGCACCAGTCGACGCCGGGCGCGGTCGACTGGATATTGATCGTACCGGGACGGTCGACGCGGCGGTCGTTGTCCGACCGCGCGTGCGATACCTCGACCTTCCAGCGCGCTTCGCCCGCGCCGCTGCCCTCGAGCTTGAGGCTGCCGGTGAGCCCGCCGCCATCGAGATAGACCCAGTTGTCGATGCCGTTGGGATGCGAAAATTCGCTTTCATAGGGGCTGTAGGTCAGCTGGCCGGTGAGCAGCAGGTCGTCGGACAGATCGAGTTCGGCCTTGGCGAGGAAGTTCTCGCTGACGCTCTGCTGCCGGTAATTGCCGTAGCGTGCGTAATTGGTGCCGCGTTCATAGGTGACGCGCGATTCCGAGAAGCTGTAGCCGAACAGGAAGCGCAGCGAATCCGCGACGGGCAGGTCGAGGTTCGCGCCATAGCGGCGCTTCAGATAATCGGGTTCGCCGATCACATTGTCGCCGAGCAGATCGCGGTTGCGTTTCGACATCCGGAATTGCGCGAAATCGGGGCCGGTCTCGCCATAATGCGCGCTGATGCCGAGCGTCCGCGCCGGCGCGCGCGTGTCGATCTGGACGACCCCGCCGGTGAACTGGCCATATTCGGCGGAAATGTTCGAATCACGCACGGTGATCGACCCGACGAGGCTCGAATCGATCCACAAGGACTGCGCCGACGCCGCGGCATTGCCCTCGATATAATGATTGGGGTTGCTGCTCGATACGTCGAGCCGCGAATTGACGCCGATGCCGTCGACGACGAACAGATTTTCGGTGAAGCTGCCGCCCGAGATCGAGATATTGGCGGGGCGCAGATCCTGCAGTTCGGCGCGCGTCGCGCGGCCGTCCTGGCTGCTGAACTGCACCGTCGGCAAGGCGCGCAGGACTTCGTTCACGTCGCCCGATCCGGGCGCGCGCGCCTCGATCGACGCCTGATCGAACCGGCTCGTGCCCGAATCGACCGGTTCGCCGAAACGGTGGCTGACCGGCGCGTCGCCGGTGCCTTCGACCCGCACGGGCGACAATTCGACCGATGGCTGTGCGGCGTCCGCCGGCGCCTCTTGCGCCGCCGCACCGGCGTGGATCATCGACGCGAGCGCCAGCGCGCTCGACGTTGCGGTTAATCTCTTCATTTCGCGACCCCCTTTTGGCGTTCGGCGGGTCCCTAGAGATTATTTATATTGCGAGTCAATTGCAAAAAGGAAAAAGCGGATATCGTTTGGGGCGGTCGCCGCCGCGTCCATGCGTCGGTCGAAGGGGGGGCGGTGCGATCAGTCGATCGAGATCCGCTGGGCCGCCACATGGCTGCGCAGCAGGGCGGCAAAGGCTTCGGCAGCGGGCGAAAGCGCCTGCGGGCGCCGCGAGAGCAGCGACAGGCGCCGTTCGATAACGGGTGCGACGATCGGCACGCTGCGGACACCTTGTTCCTCGCCCGGGGCAAGCGCGGTGGTGGGCAGGACGGCGATTCCCAGCCCGGCCCGAGCATAGGCGATAGCGGTAGGCATTTGCTGATTCAAGGACCACGCGCAGCGCCACGTCCGCACGGCGCGCGCCGTCTTCCATCACACGGCGGACCGTGGTGCCGTGGCTCATCGCGATGATGTCGTGCTGCGCGAGCTCGGCCCAGCTTATTTGCTGCGCCAGAGAGTCGAATGCGTCGTCGGGGCCGACGGCGGCGAGCTGGTCGGTCAGAAGGCGTTCGGCGCGGAGTTCGTCGCTGGCTTCGGCATAACCGATGCCGAGATCGACCTGACCCGACAACAATTGTTCGAGCAGCGGGTCGCCGAGAACGTCGACCACCGAAATCATGACGCCGGGATGGAGATCGCGAAAGGCGCGGAGCGTGGCGGGCAGGAGAATGCGGCTGACCGAGGGGAGGGCCGCGACGCGCAGCTTTCCCCGGCGTAGCTGCGCATAGTCGCGCGCGTCCCCGATCGCGCCTTCGACGTCGGCGAGGATGCGTTCGCAGGCGACCAGAAATTCGCGGCCGATGGCCGTCAGATCCACCGCGCGCGTCGTGCGATGGACGAGCTTGACCCCGAGGTCTTCTTCGAGCTGCGCGACCAGGGCGCTGAGCGCGGGTTGCGAAAGCCCGATCGCGTCGGCGGCCCGCGTGAAACGGCCATGGTGCGCCACCGCGCGAAACGCGCGCAAATGCCTGAGATTGATTCGCTTTCCGCCGATCATCACGACAGCCTTAAACCGTACAACTCATCTGTTTTACAAATAAATTCTTCGGAAGGCGTGATTTCTCTGATGGCGCGACGCTTGCTAGCGCTGCGGGACATTGCTTGCGAAGGATGTCCTGGTGCTCGATCTTCTGCGCGGTCTGCGCGTTCTCGATCTCACGACCGTCGTGCTCGGTCCCTACGCCACCCAGATGCTCGGCGACCTCGGTGCGGAGGTCCTGAAAGTCGAGCCCCCGGCCGGTGACGTGTTCAGGGCGGTGCGGCCGGGACGCAGCGCCGGCATGGGGGCGGGATTCCCGGCTGTAACCGGAACAAGGCGTCGATCGCGCTCGACTTACGCCATCCCGCGGGACGCGAAGCCTTCCTCCGTCTGGTCGAGAGCGTCGACGTGGTCGTCCACAATATGCGGCCGAAATCGGCGCAGAAGCTCGGCGTGGACTTTGAGGCGTGCCGCGCGCGCAATCCGGCCATCGTCTATTGCTATTCCAGCGGCTTCGGCCAGCAGGGTCCCTATGCCGACGAGCCGGCCTATGACGATACGATCCAGGCGATATCGGGGGTCGCGCATCTCAACGCCGATCGCGAGGGCGCGCCGCGTTTCCTGCGCACGATCATCGCCGACAAGGTTGGCGGGCTGCATCTGGCCGTCGCCGTCCTCGCCGCGGTGGCCGCGCGTCAGCGCGACGGCGCGGCGCGATGCATCGAAGCGCCGATGTTCGAAAGTCTGGTGTCCTTCCTGATGGTCGAACAGCTTGCGGGGATGAGCTTCGATCCGCCGCTCGGGGGCACCGGTTACGAACGGCTCAACTCGCCCAATCGCAAGCCCTTTGCGACCCGCGACGGTTTTATCAGCATCCTTCCCTATACCGCCGCGCACTGGGCGCGCTTCCTCGAACTGGTCGGGCATGGCGAACTCGCGTGCGATTCCCGCGTCACCGATCCGGTCGAGCGCAGCCGCAACATCGACATGCTTTACGGGATCATCGAGGGGCAGGCGCCCCGATGGACGACCGAAGAATGGATCGCGCTTTTGCGCGAACGCGACGTGCCCTGCGCGCGCGTCAACCGGCTCGACGATCTGTTCGGAAACGAGCATCTGCAGGAGGTCGGTATGTTCCATCATCTGGAGCATCCGACCGAGGGACGGACCATTTCGGTGCGCAGCCCGTTTCGCGACGCGGCGGGCGACGCGCATCCGGACCGCCCCGCGCCGTCGCTTGGCGCCGACACGCGCGCGATATTGAGCGGTGCGGGATTTCGCGACGACGAGATTGCCCAGCTTCTGGCATCGGGCGCCGCGGGGGCATCGGCATGATGCGCGTGCCGGCCTTGGCCCTTGTGTCGGCCGCGCTGGTTGCGGGAACCCCGGTCGCGGGGCAAACCGCGGCCATGACATCATCCGCGGAAGAACAGCTTGAATCGGATCTGCAGGTCGCCGTCGATGACGGGCGGATTCCGGGAGCGATCGCGATCATCGCGCAGGGCGATCGCAGGCTTGTCGACGTCACCGTCGGTTTCAGCGATATCGCCGCGAAGACGCGGTTGCGCCACGACGCGATCTTTCGCCTCTATTCGATGTCGAAGCCGATCACGAGCGTCGCGATCATGATGCTCGCCGAACGGGGCAAGCTGCGCCTCGACGATCCGGCCGAAAAATATCTGCCCGAATGGCGCGACATGCGGGTCTATGTTTCGGGCGGCCTCGACGATATGGTTACCGAGCCGGCCCGACGACCCGTCACGATCGCCGACCTGCTCACCCACACCGCCGGAATCACCTATCATTTCACCGGCGAGACACCGGTCCATCTCTATTACCGGAAATATGGCGTGATGCGCGACACGCCGGTGGGCCGCCTGCCCGGAGACGGACCGCCCGCGCGCACGCTCGACGAACTCGTCGCCCGCCTGGGTCGTGCGCCGATGCTGCATCAGCCGGGCGAGACCTTCGCCTACAGCTATTCGACGACGGTGCTCGGCGCGATCGTCGAGCGCGCGAGCGGCCAGCGTCTCGATCGATTCCTGAAACAGCATCTGTTCGATCCGCTCGGCATGAAGGACAGCGGCTTCGTCGTCGCGGATGCCGACCTTGGTCGCTTCACGACCCTGTATGGCGAAGGAGCGCAAGGCCTCGTGGTCGCCGAAACGGCCGGGCATTCCGATTACCGCGACAAGGCGCGCCTGCTCGACGGCGGCGGTGCTATCGCCGGCACCGCCGATGACTATCTGCGCTTTGCCCGGATGCTCGCGAATGATGGCACGCTCGACGGCGCGCATATCCTCTCGAAAACGAGCGTCGACGCGATGTTCACGCCGCGCGTGCCGATAGCGGGACTGGGTCCCGAAGGGGCGCAGTTCGGCTATGGCTTCGCGCTCGGCGACGCCGCATCGGAGGCGCAGGAGGGCTCCCCGCCGGCGCGGCGAGCTGGGCGGGGTCGGGGAACACCTATTTCTTCGTCGATCGCAAGCGCGGCGCCGCCGCGCTGGTCATGACGCATTTCCTGGGGAGCGGCGCGGGTCAGCAGGCCGTGCGAAGCGCGCTCACGGCCGCCTATTCGCAGCTGGTTATCGATTAAGGTCCATGCTGGCGCTCGCGGGCCTTGCGACCGTCGCGCTCGTGCTCGCGGCGATCATGAGCAAACGGCTGTCGCCCTTCGTCGCGCTCGCCGCCATCCCATTGGCCATGGCCCTGCTCCTCGGACAAGGCCGCGCCGCGGGCGGCTATATGCTGGACGGGCTCGAAGCCATCGCGCCAATGGGCGCGATGTTCCTGTTCGCGATCCTTTTTTTCTCGGTTCTGTCGAGCGCCGGCCTGTTTCGACCGCTGGTATCGTTCATCGTACGAATGACCCGCGACGATCCGCCGCGCGTCGCGCTCGGAACGGCGGTGCTCACCAGCATCGTCCATCTCGACGGGGCCGGCGCCGCGACCTTCCTCATCGTCGTCCCGCCGCTCGTTCCCGTCTATGACCGTCTCGGGCTTGACCGGCGGATGCTGGCTGCGATCGTCGCGATGGCGGCGGGCGTCGGCAATATGCTACCCTGGGGCGGCCCGACACTTCGCGCGGCGACTGCATTGCAGGTTCCGGTGATGGATTTTTTCGCACCGCTCGTTCCGGTTTATATCGTGGGCCTGCTCGCGATGCTCGGTCTGTCCTGGTGGATCGGCTGGCGGCATCCGCGCCGCGAAACGGTATCGGGCACGGCGCCCGATCCGGCGATCGGGCAGGATGAATATCGGACACCGCTCGACTGGCGTTACTGGACCAACGTCGCCATGGTGGTCGCCGTGCTGGGCGCGATGCTCGCGTCGCTGCTTCATCCGGCGATCGCCTTCCTTCTCGGCACGATCGCGGCGCTCATGGTCAATTTGCGCGGGGCGGGCGCTCAGGCCGCTGCGCTCGAAGAACATGCTCCCGCGGCGATTTCGATGATCGCGATCCTGCTGGCGGCCGGCGCATTTACCGGCATCCTGCGCGGGACGGGGATGCTCGATGCGATGGCGCATGCCGGCGCGGGATTGCTTCCGGCGAGTGTCGCGGGCCGCCTGCCGATGCTGACCGGTCTTGCGTCGATGCCGCTCAGCCTCGTTTTCGATCCGGACAGCTTTTATTTCGGCGTCCTGCCCGTTCTCGGCGGCGTTGCCGAAGCGAGCGGGGTGCCGGCGGTCGATGTCGGCAGGGCAGCGGTGCTCGGACAGATGACGACGGGCTTTCCGGTCAGCCCGCTTACCCCCGCAACCTTCCTCCTCGTCGGGCTGGCCGGCATCGGGCTCGCCGACCATCAGCGCTATGCCATCGGCTATCTTTTCGCGCTCAGCGTCGTGATGACGATCGCGGCGGTGCTGTTCGGGGTATTCGCGCTGTGACGCGTGTCGAGATCGTCGAAGTGGCACCGCGCGACGGGCTGCAGAACGAGGCGCAGACGATCGCGACCGCCGACAAGATCGAACTGATCCGCCGCGCCGTCGCGGCCGGAATCGGGCGCATCGAGGTGGCGAGCTTCGTCGATCCCCGCCGCGTGCCGCAAATGGCCGATGCCGAAGCGGTGTGTGCGGGCGTTTCGGATGTCGATGCGATCCGGATCGGTCTCGTCCTCAACCGACGCGGGGCCATGCGCGCGCTGGCGACCGGGGTCGACGAACTCGGCGCTGTCGTGACCGCGACCGACGGCTTCGGCATCGCCAACCAGGGCGAAGCTCGGACGAAACCGTCGAAGACGCGATGGCCATCCTCGAACTTGCCCGTGAACACGGGCGGCGCGGGCAGGTGACGATATCGACGGCTTTCGGCTGCCCGTTCGATGGCGAGGTCGCGCCCGGGCGCGTCGCCGACATCGCGCGGCGCCTGGCTGCGGCGAGGCCGCTGGAGATTGCGCTCGGCGATACGATCGGCGTCGCGGCGCCGGGACAGGTCGTCCAGACGTTGCGAGCTGTGCGGGCGGCGCTTCCGGACATGCCGATCCGCTGCCATTTTCACGATACGCGGGGCACCGCCGTCGCCAACGCCTGGGCGGCGATCGGCGAGGGCGTCGCGACGCTCGACGCATCGATCGGCGGGCTCGGCGGCTGCCCCTTCGCACCGGGGGCTTCGGGAAATGTTGCAACAGAAGACCTGATCTATGCACTCGACCGCTCGGGGGTCGAGACGGGGGTTTCGCTGGATCGTCTTGTCGAGGTCAATCACTGGCTCACCGCGACGATGGCGCGTCCGCTGCCGGCGAAACTCGCCTGGGTAAATCCCTTTCCGCCGCCCGCCGACGGCTGACCCGACCGGATCGTCCGCTGGTACCATGCCGGCGGCTTTGGCAACCCGGAGGCGTTATCACATCTTGATCACCGGCACCCCGCGGCGCTGATGCGCACGCGCCTGCGTGCCGCTGGACCGGAAGCTGGTCCATATATAGGATGAAGTTATTAATCTGCCCGATAATACGATTATTCTTTGGTTCGCGCGCCCCCTATCACGGCCAAAAGGGACGCGGGACCGATCCGCGCCCGGTTTGGGAGGATGGATCATGAAGGCAGCTTGGATGGTTTCCGCATCGCTGGTGGGACTTGCGATGGCGCAGCCGGCCAGGGCCCAGGAAGCTGCACCCGCGGAACCGACGCGCCCCGCACAGGCGGAACAGGCCGACGGGCAGTCTTCGGATGCGGGCGAGATCATCGTTACCGCCACGCGGCGCAGCGAGCGGCTTCGCGACGTGCCGCTCAGCATCACGGCCTTTTCGCAATCGAAGCTGTCGGCGGAAGGCATCGTCGGTTACGAGGGACTTGCCCGCGAAACGCCGGGGGTCGTCGTCAACAAGCCGACCGCGAATTTCAACAACTTCACCGCTCGCGGCGTCGCGACCAACGGCTATGGCGCCAATCTGCAGTCGACCGTCGCGATCTACATCGACGAACTGCCGATCTCGCGCACCGGCAATACGACCCTGATCGACCCCAACCTTTACGACGTCGAGCGCGTCGAATTTCTTCGCGGGCCGCAAGGCACGCTCTTCGGATCGGGATCGCTGGCGGGCGCGTTGAGGATATTGACCAAAAGTCCCGACCTCGACCGCTTCGACGCGTCGGCGCTCGTCGACATCGGCCTGACCGGATCGAGTTCGGTGCGCCAGCGCTACAACGCGATGGTCAATGTGCCGATCGTCGAGGGGAAGCTCGGCCTGCGGGCGGTGGGCTATTACCGGAACGAAGAGGGCTATGTCGACAATATCGAGACCGGGATCGACAATGCCGACACCCTCCGGAATTACGGCGGGCGGCTGATCCTTCTCGCCGAGCCGACCGAGCGCTTGTCGCTGCGTCTGCTCGCATCCTATGAAAAAAGCCGGCCGCGCGATTCCTCGCTCACCAATCCAGCGCTCGGCCGCTACGCGCGGCGCTCCGCCCGGCCCGACATCTTCAGCGGCGAGCAGCAGAATTACAACGCCACGATCGAATATCAGTTCGACGGCGCGGTTCTGACCAGTTCATCGACCTATTCGCGCTACAAGCAGGAATTCTCGGCCGACATTTCAGCGGCGGTGGGCAGGGCGATCCCCTATGCCCTCAATGCGCTGGGCCCGGAAAAGAGCTTCGTTCAGGAAACGCGCATCGCGTCCGATCCGGGCGGCAAGTTCGACTGGGTGGCGGGCTTCTTCTACTTCGACCGCACGACCCAGCTGGAAAACCGGCTGCTCAGCACCGCCGCCTTCCTCGCGGCGCGCGGGATCACCGGCGGGCAGGGGCCCGACGGCGATCTGATCGGAACGCAGGTCCTGCGGCTCAAGACCCACGAACTCGCAGGATTCGGCGAGCTCACCTATCATTTCAGCGATCGTCTGTGGGCCACGGGCGGGATTCGTTATGGCCGCACGGACTCGCAGCTCCGGAATTTCGGCGGGTTCAATTCCAACTACATCACTCTGGGGCTCTCGGAACAATCCGGCGCACTGGCGGTCGCGGACATCCTTCCGGTGCTGCAGCCAAAGGTGGTCGGCAAGCGGCCCTCGTTCAAGGGCAGCCTGTCCTATCGCCTGTCGGACGACATCACGACCTATGCGCTCGTGTCGACGGGCTACCGCGCGCCGGTGCAGAATGCCAATGCCGGCCGCGTCAGCCTGATCGATCCTGACGATCTGGTGATCCCGAACGGCGCCGGCTCCGACAAGCTCGTCAACTATGAGGCGGGGCTCAAGGGAAGCCTGTTCGACGGCAGGCTGACCGCAAACTTCGCCCTCTACTGGATCGACTGGAAGGACATTCAGGTTCAGGCGAACCGCGTTTCGGATTCGGCGCAATTCGCGACCAACATCGGTTCGGCGCGCAGTCGCGGGCTGGAATTCGAAGTGACAGCACGGCCGGTTCCGGGGCTCAGCTTCGGGGTGAACGGATCGGCCGGCGGAACGAAGATCACGAGGCTGACGGCATCCGAAGCAGCCATCTCGGGCGCGGTGCAGGGGGCGCGGCTTTCGGCACCCAATTTCCAGGGCAGCATGTTCGCGCAGGTGGATTTCGATCTTTCGGCCACGCTCTCGGGCTATTTCAACGCGACCTTCCAGCATGTCGGCGCCTTTCCGAACATGTTCCGCAACGTGCCGGGCCGGCCCGGCGTCGTCGCGCCGACCTATGGCTACACCGACGATTACGAGAATATCAATCTGCGCCTCGGCCTGAAGACCGGCGATGTTTCGGCGACGCTCTATGTCGAAAACCTCCTCGACGATCATTCGACGACCTATCTTCATCCCGAAGGTTTCCTCGACGCCCGTTACGGCACGCTGCGTCCGCGTACCTTCGGCATTCGCCTCGGCTACAATCTCTGATTGGGTCCCTAAAGGCGGCGGGCGTGTCGCCCGCCGCCGAGCCAAGCGGGGAGTCCGCCCTTGGCCAGTTCGACCGCTCCGGTGCCGCGTCCCGCCTATGCGTCGCTGGTGCTCGCCATCCTCTTCGTCGTTTATGTCCTCAACTTCCTCGACCGCCAGCTCCTGTCGATCCTCGCGAAGCCGATCCAGGATTCGAACTTCAGATCACCGACGGCCAGCTCGGGCTAATCAGCGGCCTCTATTTCGCGATTTTCTATTGCTTCATCGCGATCCCCGTCGGCGTGGTTCGCCGATCGACGAGCAATCGTGTCCGAATCCTTGCGCCGGCCTGCGCGATCTGGAGCGGCGCGACGATCGCCTGCGTGGCTCGCGCAACTATCCGCAACTCGTGGTCGGCGCGAATGGTCGTCGGTTTCGGCGAAGCGGGGGGGTGCCTCCGTCCTATTCGATCATCACCGACTACCTATCCGCCGGGCAGGCGCGCCACGCGCGCTCGGCATCTTCAACTCTGGGCCCGGCGATCGGCGCGGCGCCGGGGGTGGCATTCGGCGCGGCGATCGCGGAGCGGTTCGTTTGCTGGCGTCATTCCCTTCATCTGCTGTGGGAGCGATCGGGATCGTCACGGCGCTGGTCGTCTGGCTGACGGTGCGCGAGCCGAAGCGCGGCGCGACCGACGTCGCGCCGCCCGGTCCAGGCTGCGGGCGATCCGACCGAAGGGAGGCCCCGTTCTGGCCAACGCTGCGCCAGTTCTTTGCAACGCCCGACCCTCAGGCTCGTCGCGCTAGCGGGTGGGGCGACGCAGTTCGTGACGTACGCCACTCTGCAATTTCACGATGCTTTTCCTGATGCGAGAAAAGGGGATGATGCTGGGCGAAGTCGCGATCTGGTATGCCTTGCTGCTCGGCTTTGTGGTCAGCGGCGGAACCTATGTTTCGGGGTGGCTGATCGACCGCTTTTCGGCACGGCGTCCGCAAGCCTATGGATTGGTGCCGGGCATCGCGCTGATACTGGCGATACCATGCTTCATCGGCTTCGTCGGCGCGCCCTCATGGCCGGTCGCCATGCTCTTTCTCGCCGGATCGACCTGCTTCAACTGCTTTTATCTGACACCCTCGGTGACGCTGGTGCAGAATTCGGTGCCGGCACAGCGGCGTACCGTGTCGGGGGCCGTGCTGCTGCTTGTCATGAACCTGATCGGCCTCGGGCTCGGGCCGACCTATCTCGGCGCGATGAGCGACTGGTTCCGGGCGTCCCATCCGGGCAATCCGCTGCAAATGGCGTTCTACAGCCTGCTTCCCTTCTATGTGCTCGCCGCGGGGCTCTATCTCGCGCTGGCCCGAACCCTGATGCGCGCGAACGCTTCCGTAATAGGCCGGTCATGAGGCTGCCGCTTTACGCTGTCATGGCGTGCCTCGCATGGCTGACGCCGCCTGTCGCCGCGAAGGACAGCGCGATCGTCCGGACGCCGCACGGCGCTGTTGCCGGACAGCTGTTCGAAGACGGATCGCGCATATTTCGCGGGATTCCCTATGCGGCACCGCCGGTCGGCGAAGCGCGCTGGCGGCCGCCGGCTCCGGTGGCGAACTGGGCGGGGGTGCGCGACGCGACGAAATTCGGTCCCGCCTGCATGCAGCCCAAATCCTCCCCGACGAGCATCTATGCGAGCGATCCGGCCGAAACGAGCGAGGATTGTCTGACGCTCAATATCTGGTCGCCCAGGGCCAGCCGCAAGGCGCCGGTGATGTTGTGGCTGCACGGTGGATCGCTGGTGTCGGGCCACGGCAGCAGCCCCTTTTTCGACGGCGCCCGCCTTGCGCGCGAGGGCGTTGTCGTCGTCACGCTCAACTATCGGCTCGGCGTGTTCGGTTTTCTTGCGCATCCGGCGCTGAGTGGCGAATCGCCGCATCATGCCTCGGGCAACTATGGTCTGCTCGATCAGGTCGAGGCGCTGAAGTGGGTTCGCGGCAATATCGCCCTATTCGGTGGTGATCCGGACAATGTCACCATTTTTGGCGAGTCGGCCGGCGCGTTGAGCGTGATGTACCTTCTCGCCAGTCCGCTGGCCGACGGCCTGTTCCACAAGGCGATCGCGCAGAGCCCCTATATGGTCCCGACGCCCGAGCTCCAACGGCAAGCCCATGGCATGATGTCGGGCGAGGAGATCGGATTGCAGGTCGCGGAGAAGCTGGGCGCATCCGGCATCAAGGCCTTGCGGGCCATCGATGCCGACACGCTCAACGCGCTGCCGCCGCAGGGCGGCCCGGTTCCGCAGGCGACGGTCGACGGCTGGTTCCTTCGCAAACAGCTTGTCGATGTCTTCGACGCCGGCGAACAGGCACGGGTGCCGTTGATCGCGGGTTTCAACAGCGGCGAAATCCGCTCGCTACGGGCGCTGGCACCGCCGGTTCCGTCTTCGGCATCGGCGTATGAATCCGCTGTCCGTGCGCAATATGGCGACCTTGCCGCGCGGTATCTCGCGCTTTATCCGGCAACCGGTCTTGCGGACAATATTCTCGCCGCGACGAGGGACGCGATCTACGGCTGGAGCGCCGAACGGTTGGTAGCGAAGCAGGCCGGCCGCGACGTTCCCGCCTATCTCTATTATTTCGATCACAGCTATCCCGCGTCCGATGCCCTGGAACTGGGTGCCTTCCACGCGTCGGAGGTGCCCTATATGTTCGGTGCCGCGGGGACCGATGCGATGCTGCCCGCGCGCTGGCCGAGGCCGCCGGTCGACGCGGCAGAACGGCGGCTGTCGGACGCGATGGTCGGTTACTGGACCTCCTTTGCGAAGCGCGGCCGCCCGTCGGCGCCCGGCGAGCAAATCTGGCGATCCTATGGCGAGGGGCGGGCCTATATGGCGTTTCGCGGGCGACCCGTTGCGTCGGTCGACCTGCTTCCCGGGCATTATGCGCTCGTCGAGGAAATGGCATGCCGGCGCCGGGTTGCGGGGCAGTCATGGATGCGGATGATCGGGAAAGCACCCGCTTTGCTTCCAGCCGCACCATGTCGTGGACCAAGCCGTTGACGGGGGCATGACGAGCGTGCGTTCGAGTGGAGCGAGACGGAGTATTTTTGTGAAAGTCGGACCTTATCCCATGGAAAAGATGCTCGCTTCGGGCATGCTGCTGGCAGCCATTCTGGCCTTTCCGGAGCAAAGTGCGCAGGCGCAGGAGGGCGATGCTTCGGCGCGCTGCGTCGCGC
This sequence comes from Aphelenchoides bicaudatus, assembly GCA_024699845.1. Classification (NCBI taxonomy): domain Eukaryota; kingdom Metazoa; phylum Nematoda; class Chromadorea; order Rhabditida; family Aphelenchoididae; genus Aphelenchoides; species Aphelenchoides bicaudatus. Next base: position 38,029 of record JAMPIN010000033.1, on the reverse strand, counting down.
TCCGGGGGCTCGCCGTGGAAAGCGGGCGGGTCGTTGCGGCCTCGCTTGAGCGCGCGGGCAGCTTCCGGTCGCCCGACAAGGTTGAGCGAGCCGATCTTCCGACATTCTGCCGGGCGACGATATTGTCCGCGAGCGAACCGGGGTCACGCATCGTCAGCGAGCTCTGGTTGCCGCTCGATACAGGGTGGAACGGCAGGCTGCTCGGCACGGGCAACGCTGGATTTGCCGGTGCAATCCGCTACAATGCGCTCGCGGGCGGGTTGAAACGCGGCTTCGCGGTGGCCAACACCGATATGGGAACCGCGCCTGCGAGTTCGGCCGGGATCGGTTACGAAGCCGGGAACGGCCAGCCGGTGATGATCCGCGACTGGGGCCATCGGGCGACCCATCTGATGACGGTCGCCGCGAAGACGGTCCTTGGACGCTTTTACGGAAAGCCGCAGCAACGCTCCTATTTTTTCGGCTGTTCGACCGGGGGACATCAGGGGCTCGCCGAAGCGCAGCGGTACCCGGACGATTATGACGGGATTCTCCGCAGGCGCCCCCGGCCACAACCGGACGCACCTGCACACCGCTTTCAACTATAATTTCCAGACGACCCAGGCGACGCCGGGCCGGGAACTGCCCGTCGCCAAGGCGACGCTGTTCCGGTCGGCGATGCTGAAGGCTTGCGGCGGAAAGGATGGCGGCGCGCCGGGCGACCCCTTCCTCAACGCTCCGCTTTCGTGTCGTTTCGAGCCCGTCCGGCTGGCCTGCAAGCAAAGTGATGCCGCGGGCAGTTGCCTGACCGGCGGCGAGGCCACCAGCCTGCGCGCGCTGTTCGATGGCGCCCGTAATCCGCGCACCGGCGAACTGATCTATTTTCCCTTTCTCCGCGGCAGCGAAGTCCAGGCGGCCCCGTTGCTCGGCAACCCGCAATCCAGCATCCATCGCGCGCCGGGCGATCTCTACCCGTGGATGATGGACGGGGTCGCCGCCAGCGATCGTTTCGATTTCGACGCGGACGTTGACCGGCTCGATGCGCAATTCGGTCCGGATATCAATGCCCTCAGCCCCGACCTTTCCGCATTTTCAACGCGCGGCGGCAAGGTGATCCTCTATCATGGCTGGGAAGACGGCGTGGTCAGCCCGCTCGACAGCGTCGCCTATTTCGGGGCGATCAAGGGCGGCACGCTGGACCGCGCCGCCTTCGCGCGCCTCTATATGGTGCCCGGAATGGGGCATTGCATGGGCGGCGCGGGTGCACGGCCGCTCACGCTCGAAGACATGCCCGACGACGGCTATCCCGACGACGAACTGCTCGCCGTGCTCGATCGCTGGGTGGATCGGGGCAAGGTGCCCGACGTGCTGACCGGTTACGCGTTCGAGAACGGCAAGCTTGCTGCGACCAGGCCGCTTTGCGCCTATCCATCCGTTCTCCGCTACGATGGCGTTGGCGATCCGGACAAGGCTTCGAGTTTTGCCTGCCGCGCAGCGGCGCCGCTGTCCTTCGACCGCCCCCCGCCGCGCTACCTCTTCGGCAAGCGTGCCGGGGACTGAAATGACGAGACTGACGCGCCGCGATCTGATGGCTCTGGGCGGAGCAGGGCTGACGACGGCGTTGTGGCCGCAGCGGCTCGCCGCCAATGCGGTGGAGGCGGCATCGGCTGTCGACCCGGAATCATTGCTTCATTTCGTGGATCCGGAATTGCGCGGGCCTTTCCTTTCCCGCCAGACGGTCGTCAACGCGGCGACGCTGCCGCAGGTGCGCGCCGGGCTGACCGGGCGAAGCCCGCCCCCGCCTGCCGGCCCGGCCATCGTCCGCCGCGCGATCCCGGGCCCGAAGGGGGCTCCGGACGTCATGGTGTCGCTCATCAACGCCGGGACCCGGAATTCGCCGCGGCGACCCGCTCTGCTCTACCTCCACGGCGGCGGTTATGTGGCGGGAAGCGCGGCAGGCGAGCTCGCCATGGCGCAGCAGATTGCGCGCGATCATGATTGCGTCGTGCTCAGCGTCGATTACCGGCTGGCGCCCGAAACGCGCTATCCCGGCGCGCTCGAGGACAATTATGCCGCGCTCAAATGGCTGCACGGAAACGCAGCCGAACTGGGCGTCGATCCGGGCCGTATCGCGACGATGGGGACAAGCGCGGGCGGGGGCCACGCGGCCACGCTGTCGGCGGCTGCGAAGGATCGCGGCGAAGTCCCGATCCATTTCCAGCTCCTCCTGTCCCCGATGCTCGACGACCGCACGGGCAGCACGCGGACGATGCCGCCGCACATCGGCGCTTTCATCTGGAGCGCCGAGGCCAACCGCTTCGGCTGGTCCTCGCTGCTGGGGGTACCAGCCGGTTCGCGCGAGGTGCCCGCAGGCGCCGTGCCGTCGCGGAGGATCGATCTGGGCGGGCTGCCGCCGACCTATATCGGGGTCGGGTCGATCGACCTCTTCGTCAGCGAGAATATCGATTATGCCGCGCGGCTTGTCGCGGCAGGGGTTCCCGTCGAACTGAACGTCGTGCCGGGGGCGTACCACGTCTTTTTCGCGATCATGCCGGATGCCGACATCTCAAAGCGGTTCCGTGCATCGTACAGCGGCGCACTCGCACGCGCGTTCGAGCGGGCGTCCGACGCTATCTGAATGATTGATCTGAATAATTGAGGTGAATCGCCGCCGGTCGCACGGTGCTCCGCGGCAGGATTCGGGCGCTTTCTGTCGCCGTCTCGCTGCCAAGATGCCCCTGCTTCTCGGCTAACATATTTCTGCGACAAATTTTTATAGGATAAATAAGCCGATTAAGTCGATCGGCTAGCGAGAGGGATGATGATGACAGTCTGGAAGTCCATGCCGACGGCGCTTCGTGCCGCGACGACGGCAAGTATTTTGGCGTTGATGGCCGCGCCAGCGGCGCTGGCGGCGACGGCCCAGCCTTCGGCGGCGCCCGCAGCGTCGGCCGCGGCCGTGCAGGCCAAACGCCCCAATGTGATCGTCATCCTCGTCGACGACATGGGGTTTTCCGATATCGGCCCCTATGGCAGCGAGATACCGACGCCCAACCTCGATGCGATGGCATCGAACGGCATCCGCTTCACGCAATTCTATAACAGCGCACGCTGCAGCCCCTCGCGCGCGTCGCTGCTGACCGGGCTCTATCCGCACGAGGCAGGCGTGGGCGGGCTGGACAATGTCGTCCGTCCGGGCCTTGGCGGCTTTCAGGGCCGGATCGCCGATCGTGCGGTGACGATTGCCGAGGTGCTGAAACCCGCCGGCTATTTTACGGGGATGGCGGGCAAGTGGCATGTCGGCGCCCAGCATGGCACGCCCCCGCAATCGGTCGGCTTCGATCGATCGATGTTCCAGAAGGGCGGGACCTATTTCCCGGGGCAGCCGGGTCCCGGCAGGAAAACCGTGACGATCGATGGGCGGCAGGTGCCGCTCGACTCCCCTGAAGTGGGCAAGGGCGAGTGGTATGCGTCGGACATGCTGGTCGACTGGACCGTTCGCTTCGTCGATGAAGCGAAGGCGGAGGGAAAGCCCTTCTTCCTCTACCTGCCTTTTACCGCAGTGCATTTTCCGGTGATGGCACCCGCCGACGAGATCGCGAAGTTCAAGGGCAAATATATGGCGGGCTGGGAGCAACTGCGCCGCGACCGGTTCGAACGCCAGAAGAAGATGGGGCTGATCGCCGCCGACGCGACCTTGCCCGACGTGCTGCCCGAAGCATATGACTGGGACAAGGTGCCTGCGGCCGACAAGGAGCGGTTCGACACGATCATGGCGGTCTATGCCGCCGCCATCTCGCGGATGGACAGGGCGATCGGAACGCTGGTCGCCGACCTCAAGGCGCGCGGCGAACTCGACAACACGCTGATCCTGTTCATGTCGGACAATGGCGGCAACGCCGAAAGCGGACCCGACGGGCGCACCGGCGCTGCACCATGGGGCGGCAAGGATTCGAACGTCTGGGTCGGGCTCAACTGGGCGACGCTTCAGAACACGCCGTTCCGCTACTTCAAACATTATGCCGAAGAGGGGGCATCGCGACGCCGATGATCGCCTATTGGCCCGCGGGGATCGATCCGAAGCTTCGCGGCACGATGGTGCGCGAGCCCGGCCATCTCGTCGACGTCATGCCGACGCTGGCCGAGCTGGCGGGGGCAAGATATCCCGCGCGCTTCGATGGACACGACATTCGTCCGATGTCGGGGCGCAGCTTCGCCGGTGCGTTCGGGGGCGAAGCGCTGACGCGAAGCGTGCCGATATTCTGGGAGCATGAGGGCAACAAGGCGGTCCGCGACGGCAAATGGAAACTGGTCGCGCAGTTCGGCGCGCCCTGGCAGCTATACGATATGAGCGCCGACCGGACCGAGACGCGCGACCTGGCTGCGGCGCATCCCGAAATCGCCTCGCGCATGGCGAAGCAGTGGGACGATTGGGCCGCGGCAAGCTTTGTCGATCCCTGGCCGAACAAGGTCGACGGCGGCGTGGTCAAGGGTCGTCTCGAAGGCGGCAAGGCGCCGGGCCCGGGAAAGGGCAAGCGCGGGAAGGGCAAGCGCAAGCGCGCTGCGCAAGCTGCGGCGGAAGAATGATCGGGTGGCGGCGCGCCGCCCGGCAAGGAAAAAAGCCCGCAATCGCTGTCGCGATTGCGGGCCAATCGATCCCGTGGAGGACGGGATCAGAAGCGGAAGCGGACGCCCACGCGGTAGATCGTCTCGAGGAAACGCGTCTGCCAGGGATAGGTGTTGCCGTCGGCGTCATATTGCCGGTGGTTCGTCGCCGCTGCGCCCAGCAGATTGGTCGCGCTGAACGAGACGGTGAAATTCTCCGTCGGGTCGAGCGTGGCGTTGAAGTCGAGGCTGCCGCGCCCGTCCTCGACCACCGGCAGCGTCGGGCCCAGCACTGTGGCGCCGAGCGTCGGATCGTTCACGCGGTTATATTCGACGACGAAGTCCGAACGGTAATTATACGAAATCCGGGCCGAAAAGGAGCGGTTCTCGTAGAACAACGACGCATTGGCGATATGGTTCGACACGCCTGCGATGCGCTGCTTGCCCGGCAGGGTCGTCGCCAGCTCTTCGGGCAGTTCGGACGCGTGGTCGATGTAGGTATAGTTCGCGAGAACGCCGAAATTCTGCAGCCATTGCGGCAGTTGCGGGAAGCGGAGGAAGGTGCGGAACGCCGCTTCGATGCCGCGCATCCTGCCTTCGCCGCCGTTGAACGGACGCGTGACGCGAAGGCGGCCATATTGGGCGTCTTCGACATCGGTCGTGAAGTTGGAGATAAAGCCCGTCACGTCGCGCTGGAATGCACCCAGCGTGATCGAGCCGCCGCGCGAGAAATACCATTCGAGCGACGCGTCATAATTCTGCGACTTGATCGGCTGCAGATCGGGATTCCCGCCCGACGAGGTGCGGACGCATTCGGGATCGTTCGGATCGGTGTTGCAGATGGCCGACGGGGCGCCGATCGTCAGCGACGGATTGAGTTCGCCGAACCCGGGGCGCGTGCGCGTTTCGGTGAAGGCAAAGCGGAGTTGCAGCTTCGGCGTCAGGCGCAGGCGCGCGCTGATATTGGGCAGGAAGTCGGTATAGCTGTTCGACTGCGACACTGGCGTCACCGTGGTCACTCCGCCTGTCGTCTCGCGGTTGAAGCCGTTGATTTCGGTCTCGGTACGAACCGCGCGCAGTCCGACAAGCCCGTCAACGGTCATGCTGCCCAGATCGAAGGCGTAGCGGCCCTGGACATAGCCCGCATAGCCTTTCTCGTTGCCGAAATAGACGCGATCGAGCGGCGGAACTTCGGTGCGCCCGCCTGTGATCGAGCGCAGATAGTCCAGATTGCCCATGATGCTGTCGGTGGTCGGGGTCAGGAAAACCCGCGTGATTGGCACCTTGTCGCCGCGAAAGCCCGGCGCGACCGTGGAATATTCGAGCGGCAGGATCGAGTAGAACTGGTTGGCCGGCGCGTTGCCGCTCGCCGAATAATTGGCGAAATCGAAATCGCGGCTGTTAAAGCGGACGCCGGCCTGGACATTGGTGATGCCCTTTGGCCCGAACCGGTAATCGAGGTCGAGGCGGCCCTGCCAGTCGCGTCCGTGGCTGCGCTCGCCGTTTTCGCCGAGCCCGACCATGCGATAGCGTGCAGGATCGTTTACCGGGAAATTGTCGACGACGACCGCGCCGCCACCCGCGCCGATGTCGGTGTCGAAATCGAAAGTGCGCGTCGGCTGCGGGACGACGAGCGAATAGTTGAACTGCGTCGTCCGCCGGGTGAAGGTCGAGTCGGTGAAGGCCAGATCGCCCGTGACGCGAAGGCCGTCACGCTTCCAGATAAAGCCGGTGCCCGCCTGATAGGTGTCGGTCTTGCCGGTGACGATATTCTGGTTGCCGGTCGGAATGCCGCCGGCGGTCGCGGTCATGCTCTTGACCTTGTTGCTGTCCGGAAACAGCTCGATGTTGGTCAAATTGGCCTGGACACCCGAATTGATCTGGAGATTGCTGCCATAGCCGTCGCTGCGATAGCCCTGAAACAGGAAGTCGGCGTAAAATTCCAGCTCGTTGCTCGGGCGCCATTGCAGCGCGGTCGCCACCGACGGGCGGTAGCGATCGGCGGTGTTGTAGTTGATGTTGACGAACGAGGGATAGCGGATGGTTCCAAGGCCCGCGACGTCGCGGCTGAGGATCGCCTGCGCGACGTTGCGCGACGAATCGAGGAATTTGAGGTCGGTGTAGGAGCCCTCGATCAGGAAGCCGATGTCGCCGATGCCGGTTTCCCAACGCTTGCTCAGCAGAAGGTTCGCATCGACACCCAGCTTTTGCGACTGTTTCCAGTGGACGCCGCTGATGCCGCCGGCGATCCGGTCGCCCTTGAAGTCGAGCGGCTTGCGCGCGCGCACGTCGATCAGGCCGGCCACACCGGGTTCGAGCAGATTGGCGCTGCCCGACTTGTAGACGTCGAGGCGTGCGATGCTGCTCGACGGGAAATCCTGAAGCGCGACGGCGCGGCCCTGACCGGTGAAGAGTTCGCGGCCGTTATAGGTGGTCGTGATGTTCGGCAGGCCGCGCACGCGCGTGCCGGCGGCGGTGCCATTGGCATAGTCGACCTGGACGCCGGTGATGCGGGCGAGCGATTCGGTCGCGGTCACGTCGGGCAGCTTGCCGATGTCTTCTGCAACGATCGAATCGACGATCTGGTCCGAATCTTCCTTGATCGCCTGCGACGTCTCGAGGCTGCGCTGGATCGCGGTGACGACGATCGCGTCGTCGGCCGTCAGGATCGTCCGGCGCCGAATCCACCGTGATCTGCCCGTCCTGATCCTGCGCCACCGCAGCCGACGGCATGGCAATCAGCCCCAAAGCCGACGTGGTACACGCCAGGATAATTCTGTTTCGCATTATCTTCTCCCCCTTCGAATGTGCCGAGTATAGAATTAATATGATAAAACAAGCCGCGTGAGCGACACCCGTGGCCGCAGGCAGACCTCGCTATTTTGCGTGACGTTGCGGTGAGGCAGGTGCCGGCAGGCCGGCGATCCATTTCGAAAGTTTCGCCGAAAGGCGCTTGGCGATCGCGGGCTTTTCGGCCCTGCGGTCCTGATGTTCCTGCGGGTCGTTTTCGATATTGTAGAGTTCGCCGCCGGCGCCGTCGGCGTTCATCAGCAATTTCCAGGGCCCCGACCGGACTGAATAGAGCGGGCCGAACGCTTCGCCGCCGGGGCGGACGATATGGCTGTAGATGTCGGGGCGCGCTGTGATCGGCCGACCTCGCCACGCGGCGGAGATATCGATGCCGTCGATCCCGGCCGGTTTTTTCGCACCGGTGATTGCGGCGAGCGTTGGCAGCAGATCCACCGCCTGCGCGACGCTCTGCGCGTCGCGTCCGCCGCCTGCTATATGGCCGGGCCAGCGGATGATCAGCGGCTGGCGCATGCCGCCTTCGTACAGGCTGGCTTTCCTGCCGCGATAGGGCGCCGCCGAGCCCGGCGTGTTGGCGCCGATGGTAGGGCCGTTGTCCGAGGTGAAGACGATCAGCGTGTCGTCGAGTTCGCCCGCCCGACGCAGCCCGTCGATCAGCCGGCCGATCTCGGCATCCATCGCGACCAGTACGGCAAGGAATTGGTCCTCACGCGCGGTCCGGCCCTTGCCCTTGACGGCTTCGAGCTGTGCGTCGCTGGGCACCCACGGCGTGTGCATGTCGGTTAGCCAGAGCTGCGCGAACCACGCACGCTCCTTGCTTCGCGCGACGAAATCGAGCGTCTTGTCGACGAAGCGGCCCGTAATCTCCGCGCGCGGGAGCCATTCGACCGGCCCCTTGCCGAGGTCGGCGCTTTGCTGGCCCAGCTTGTTGGTGAGATCGGTCGGCAGGACGCGCGGCCCGAGGCCTTCCCACTGGGTATAGCTTTCGTCGAAGCCATAGGCCGAGGAAGTGGCGCGTCGCCGATGTCGCGGCCGCCGCCCAGATGCCATTTTCCGAAATGGCCGGTGGCATAACCCGCCTGCCGCAGCATGCGTGGCAGCACCGGGAGCGACGGGTCGAGCCAGTCGGCCTGCCCGAATTCGCGATTGCGTTTGCGGTCGTGGATATAGGTGACGAAGCGGTCGCGTGCCGGGAAGCGGCCGGTCATAAATCCCGCGCGCGACGGCGAGCAGATCGGCGCGGCGTCATAAAATTGGGTCATGACCATGCCGTCGCGGGCCAGCGCGTCGATGTTGGGCGTGGCGACCAGCTTGTTTCCGGTCAGCGACAGGTCGGCATAGCCCATGTCGTCGATCAGGATGAACAGGATGTTCGGTTGGCGCGCCGGCGCGTGCGGAGTTGATGCCACGGGATCGGGGGCGGGCGCGGTAAAGCTGTGGGCGGGGGCGATGCCGGCACCTGCTATTGCGAAAAAGGCGGCCCCTGCCGCCCCCGATCGCCCAGCGCCGCCTGTCCCGTGCCGATTTCATGCATTCCTCCCTTGCCCGGCTTACCGCCTTCGTTATATCTGTATTATCGTATAATTAAGATGAGTCAAGTTTGCACCGCAAAACGGGGGAGAATGGCATGCCGAAGACGTGGACGATCGTGGCTGGCGCCGCGATGATGGCGCAGCCGGGCGCCGCCATGGCGCAGGGCGCGCTCGGCGCGAATTTCAACGAGCATTTCGAGGATATCGACTATCGCGAACTCGAACGCGCGGATGCTCAATGGATACGCCTCTTCCTTCCAATGCCTCAGGTCGATCGCGGCGCTGCCGGGCATGGCGCGGTCCGGGCGGCCCTTGAAGCGGGGACGCGGGGGTATAAAACCATCTTCACGCTCAAATGGCCGCAGAGTGATCGGGATTTCCCCAAGGCCGGCAGCGCGGAATTCGCGCGCGAACTCGCGAGGCTCGACGCGGTGCTGCCGCTGGTGATGGGCAAGGTCGATATTCTGGTGATCGGCAACGAACCCTATTTCGAGACCCGCGAACAGGACCGCGATCTCGACCTCAATGCCTTTTACGAGGCGATGGCGGGCCGCATCATCGCCTATCGCAACGCCAATTGCGGCGGCGACTGCAAGACGAAACTCTATATGGGCGCGCTCAACCGGCTCGACCTCAGGAAGAATATTACGCCGTCGACCGAGCGCTGGCTGGCGTTTGTCAAGGCGACACCCGAGATCGACGGCGTCAACATCCACCCGCATGTTCCGAAGATCGAACTGTCGAAGGCGTTTCTCGACTATATCCTGCCGCGCATGCGGCCCGAGCAGAAGTTCATCGTCACCGAATTCTCGCTCGTCGGCTGGTGGCAGCAGAATCTGCAAAAGCCCGTCGCGCCCGCCTTCGCCGACAAATATGGCGCGCCGCGCACCGCGCAGAACTGGCAGATCATCAAGGCCGCGCTCGAAACGCCGTTCCCGAAGGAGCAATGGGACGATTTCCTGCGGATGAGCCCGTGGTTCGAAAACCGCAAACATTATCTCGCCAACCAGATGAAGATGTTCCGCGACACCGGTCGTCTCGCCGTCGCCACCTACGGCTTCAAGCAGGGCAGTTCGATGTCGAACAATTTCGGTCCGAAGAAGACGCCCTGGCTGCTCAACAGCATCTATGCGGGCCGCACGATCCGCCCCAATCCCGACGGCACCGCCGCATTCAATTATGCGTGGATCGACGATTTCAAGCGATTGCAGGCCAAATGACCGGCTGCATTGCAAGGCGATAATATATAAGATATATACTATCTAATTCTTCGCATCGACGATGAGCGGGCGAGCCCGGGAGGAGGGGCAAGTGGAATTTGCATTGTCGCGTCGGGCGCTTCTGCTGGCGGGCGCCGCTGCGGCGACCGCCGCGATGCCGAAAGGCGCCTTGGCGGCTGCGAAGCGCACCCGGCCGAACATCATCGTCATCTATGCCGACGACCTCGGCTATGGCGATCTCGGCTGCTACGGTGCGGCCGCGCTCAAGACGCCCAACGTCGACCGACTCGCGGCACGCGGCACGCGCTTCGTCAACGCGCATTCGCCGTCGGCGACCTGTACGCCGTCACGCTACGCGCTGCTGACCGGCGACTATGCCTGGCGCGCATCGGGCGTCCAGATCCTGCCGGGCGACGCACCCGCGCTGATCCGCCCCGGACAATTCACCTTGCCGCACATGCTGCGGCAGGCGGGCTATACGACCGGTGTCGTCGGCAAATGGCACCTCGGCCTTGGCGACGGCAAGGTCGACTGGAACGGCGAGATCGCGCCCGGTCCGCTCGACGTCGGCTTCGACTACGGCTATTTCATGCCCGCGACGCTCGACCGCGTGCCGACGGTGCTGATCGAGAACCGGCGCGTGGTGAACCTCGATCCCGCCGACCCGATCCGCGTCGATTACAAGGCCAAAGTCGGCGACGAGCCGACCGGCGCCGAGCATCCCGAACGGCTGAAATTCAAGGGAGACCCCGAACATTCGAACACGATCGTCAACGGGATCAGCCGCATCGGCTATATGACCGGCGGCAAGTCGGCGCGCTGGACCGACGAGGAACTCACCGACCAGCTGCTCGGCAAGGCGATCGATTTCGTGAGTGCGCGCAGGGAGGCGCCCTTCTTCCTCTATTTCGCGATGAACGAGCCGCACGTACCGCGTGCGCCGCATCCGCGCTTCGCGGGCGCGTCGGGCATGGGACCGCGTGGCGATACGATCGTCCAGTTCGACTGGACCGTCGGCGCGCTGATGGACAAGCTCGCCGAACTCGGCATCGCCGACGACACGCTGGTGATCCTCAGCAGCGACAATGGTCCGATCCTGTTCGACGGTTACGAAGATCGGGCAGTCGAGCTCGCCGGCGATCACAAGCCGTCGGGGCCATATAGAAGCGGCAAATACAGCATTTACGAAGGCGGTACGCGCGTGCCGATGATCGTCAGCTGGCCGGGGCATGTTCGCGAAGACCATGTGTCGGAAGCCTTGGTCGATCATGTCGACATGCTTGCCTCGCTTGCGGCGCTGGTGGGGCAGGGGCTGCCGCAGGGCGCCGCGGTCGACAGTTTCGACATGCTGATGCCGCTGATGGGGCGCAGCGCGCGCGGGCGCGACTATGTCGTCGAGGATACCAAGCTGATGGTAACGACCGGGGCCACGGTGGCAAGCAGCGGCGCGCGTATTCTCGCGCTGCGCGCCGGCGACTGGAAATTCATTCGTGGTAGCGTGGAGCCGCACGAGTTTCACGGCAATGCGATCGGCACGCTGCCCCGGCACCAGCTCTACAATCTGGCTAGCGACCCGGGCGAGCGTGACGATCTGTCCGCGAAGATGCCCGAACTCACCGCCCGGCTCGCGGCGCGGCTCGACAAAATCGAAAAGGACGGCCGCAGCCGGCCGTGATCAGGATCAGGAGAAGATGAGGATGCGGGGATTGTTGGCCGCCATTGCGGCGATTGCCTGCCTGCCGGGCATCGCGCAGGCGCAGGGCGCGCTCGGCGCGAATTTCAACGAGCATTTCGAGGACGTCGATTACCGCGACCTCGAAAAGGCGGATGCGCGCTGGGTGCGCCTGTTCGTGCCGATGCCGCAGATCGACCGCGGCGCCGCCGGGCATGGCGCGATCAAGGCGATCCTCGATGCACATGCGCGCGGTTACAAGACGATCCTGACGCTGAAATTCCCCTATAATCGCGGCGATTTTCCAAAGGCGGGGACGCCTGCGTTCGAACGCGAGCTGGCGCGCGTCGACGCGGTGCTGCCGCTCGTGATCGGCAAGGTCGATATCCTCGTCGTCGGCAACGAACCCTATATCGAGAGTCGCGAGACCGATCGCGATCTCGACCTCAATGCCTTTTACGAGGCGATGGCGAAGCGCGTGATCGCGTATCGCGCCAAGGCCTGTCCCGGTACGTGCCAGACCCGGCTCTATATGGGGGCGCTCAACCGGATGGATCTCAAGAAAAACCGGACGGCATCGACCGAACGCTGGATGGCGTTCGTCAAGGCGACGCCGGAGATCGACGGCGTCAACATCCACCCGCACATCCCGGCGATCCAGGCGTCGAAGCCGTTCCTCGATTATATCCTGCCGCGCATGCGGCCCGAGCAGACATTCATCGTTACCGAATTCTCGCTCGTCTGGTGGTGGCAACAGAATATGAAGGGTGTCGTGGCCCCGGCCTTCGCCGATAAATATCAGGCACCGCGCACCGCGCAGAACTGGCAGATCATCAAGGCCGCGCTCGAAACGCCATTCCCGAAGGAGCAATGGGACGATTTCCTGCGGATGAGTCCCGTGGTTCGAGAACCGCAAACATTATCTCGCCAACCAGATGAAGATGTTCCGCGACACCGGTCGTCTCGCCGTCGCGACCTATGGCTTCAAACAGGGCAGCTCGATGTCGAACAATTTCGGCCCCGACAAGACGCCCTGGCTGATCAACAGCGTGTTTGCGCCGGCGACGATCCGCAGGAATGCGGACGGCAGCGCGGCACCGAACTATACGATATTCGACGATTTCAAGGCGCTCCAGAAGGGTAAATGACCGTGCAGACGAAGACCTGGATTTCTGGCCTGATGCTGGCGGCGCTATCGCTCGCGCCGGCCGCCGGCGCGCAGCAGAAGCTGAAGGCGGCCGTCGCCGACGATATTTTCGCCGATCACCCGTCGATGGACAAGAATGCGACGGTGATGCCCGCAGCTGACGCACAACCCGTCGCGCCGGTCTTCTCCGAACGGCCGATCGGCGACGCATCGATCGCGCGGCTACCGGGGAATGGGTGGATTCTCACCGGCACCAGCTTGCGCAGCGGCGCGCGCCACGGCGTCGAACTGTGGACCTCGTCCGATGCGAAGACATGGACGCGCGTTGGTCCGGCAAGGATTTCGGGCAACGGGATAACGCCCGGTGATGTGTCCGAACGCTATCTCGCGCCGTCAGTAACGGTCGCGGGTGACAAGCTCTACCTTGCTTTCTCCGACAAGACGGGCTGCGCGCGTATCGCGACCGGGCTTGCGGCGCAGCCCGGCGGCGCGTTCACGGCCTCGCCCTGCCTCGTCGAGGATGCGTCCGACGTGTCGCTGTTCGTCGATGAGGACGGCACGGGCTATCTGGTCTGGGCCGGCGGCTCGATCGCAAAGCTCGCGCCGGGTTTCGATAAGCTCGCGGAGGCGCCGCGCTTCCTGAAACCCGATCAGGCGCTGTTCGCGAAGCATCCGCCTGTCGGCAAGGACTGGCCCGTCCGCACGCGCGTCGGCCGGAGCGGAGCCACGATGTTCCGCGACGGCGACCGCTATGTCCTCGCGGCCAGCGAAGTCACCGGGCGGATGCGCACCGCGACCGAAGACCTGTTCATGGCCGATGCGCCGACCCCTTATGGCCCGTTTACGATGCGCATGCTCGCCGTGCCGCATGCCGGGCGCGGGTCGGTCGTACGGACCGACGACGGCAGGCTCGCGGCAGCCTATAATCCGAAATGCGACGACGCGTTTGCGATGTTCTGCGAGCAGGTCGGACTGGTGCCGCTTGAACGCGCACCCGACGGACGGCTGCGGCAGGCGGCGTCGGTTATTACCGAGGACAGTGCGGTCGCAGCGCGCAAGGCGCTGGTGACCAGCGAGACGATGCGCGATCCGTCGGTCGCGCTCGGCGGTGACGGCTATTATTATCTCGTCGGGACGCTCGACGGTTATGGCTATCACAAGCCCGACGGCGGCGTGAAGCTGTGGCGCTCGTCGGACCTCAAGCAGTGGGACGAGGTCGGCTTCATCTGGAAATGGGAAGGCATGGGCTACGACTTCGGCAAGAATATCGCCGAACTCTGGGCGCCCGAGATCATGTGGTCGGCGCGCGACAAGACCTATTATCTCGCCTTTTCGGTGATGGAGAAGGGCGTCGGGGGCAAGACCTGGCTCTATCGTTCGAAGACCGGCAAGGCCGAGGGGCCTTATGAAAATGTGACCAGGAGTTTCTTCGCCAAAGGGATCGACGGCTTTCCGTTCGAGGACGACGACGGCCTGTATTTTCTGTGGGGCGGCGGCAGCATCGCCAAGCTCAATGCCGCACGGAGCGGGTTCGAGGGGCCGGTGCGCCAGCTCGTCGACGTCGACGGCGACCACGTCGGTTATGAAGGCAACGGCCTGATCAAGGCGAACGGCGTCTATTTCCTGACCGGCGCCGAATGGCACGGTCCGCTGCGCACGCACGGCACCTACGACATGATGTACGGCACTTCGAAAAGCCTGTTCGGTCCCTATACGCAGCGCCGGATGGGCGCGCCGCACGGCGGTCATGGCACCGCGTTCCGCGATAAGAGCGGGCGTTACTGGTACACGATGTTCGGCAACGATCCGACTGCGCCGTGGCGCATGCAGTTCGGGCTGGTGCCGATCGACATCGGTGATGCGGCGTCGATCGGCGTCCCGCGGGTCGACGCCGCGCGCGATTAGGTCTCCGCCCGCATTTCCCGGCTCTCCCTGATGCCTGCCATCCCTTGCAGGGTGGCAGGCCTTTTTTAGCGCGAGCGGTTGGCGTGGTCCGTCAATATCCGGACCCATGCATCGGCGAAGGCGCGCTGACCCTTGCCGGCGAAATGGCAGCGGTCGTATCGATCTTCAGGCGGCACGAGCAGGTTGGTCTCGGGGCCGGAAAATATGCCCTTTGCCGGATCGACAAGGCCGCGCTGTGCGGTCGTGACCGCGTCTTCGTCCTTCCAGTCGCCCGGCTGGCCGCACCGGCTTCCCACCGACACGAAGATCGGAGCATCGACCTTCGCCGCGCGGAGGCTCGCCGCGAGCGAGGAGAAACTCGCGGCATAATCGGCGCTCGCTGTTCCCAGCGTGAAGTCGCGTTCGCCCTGATGCCAGAGGAAATGGGTGACGCGGTACCGGCTCTGCACATCCCTGACGACGCCGAGCATCATCCGGTTGAGGTCGCCGCCTTCCTGCCAGCGCGCGATCTTGGTGCCGCCAATTCCCGTCGTCACGATGATGACACGGTCGAAAACGCCCGTTTCGATCAGACGGTCGGCCATGAGGGTCCAGCTTTCGCCGCGCATACCGGTGGCGCCGAGCAACGGCGAGGCGAGGGGATAACAGTTGCCCGCGAAATAGTTGAAGGTCTTGCCGGGGTGTGCGCTCGAAAACTGTTCTTTTCCGTGATTGGCGGAATTGCTCTGTCCCGCGACAAGCAGGACGGCGGTCCGGTCGGTCTGCCGCGGACAGCCTGTCGCATCGCGCCCGGCGACCTCGACGATGCGGCCAAGCTCATCCTTGCGGTAGATTTCCGCCGGCGCGGGCGCGGGATCGGCGGCATATGCGGGCGTCATTCCGGCCGAAGCCGCCAGAACGAAAGCGAGGGCTTTCCTTGCAACGATCATCGATTTCTCCCGGATCGTCAGAACTGGAACGGGGCGACAGTGCGCCGTTCCGCGACGAGGAACGCGTCGGCAACGAGCTGGAGCGGGTGTGATGTCGACGTCGCTTTTGCCCGCGGCGACCAGTTCGGCGAAGCGTGCATAGAGGCGCGGATATTCGCGGTCTTCGCGCTTGACGGGGGCGGCGTCCGGCAATTCGAGCACGCTGCCGCCCATCGACAGGCGCAGGACGCCGGCATCGGTCCTCGACGGGGGGGGGGGGGGGGGGGGGGGGGGGGGGGGGGGGGGGGGGGGGGGGGGGGGGGGGGGGGGGGGGGGGGGGGGGGGGGGGGGGGGGGGGGGGGGGGGGGGGGGGGGGGGGGGGGGGGGGGGGGGGGGGGGGGGGGGGGGGGGGGGGGGGGGGGGGGGGGGGGGGGGGGGGGGGGGGGGGGGGGGGGGGGGGGGGGGGGGGGGGGGGGGGGGGGGGGGGGGGGAACTGCGCTCGGGGCAAAAAGGGGGAAAGGGGGGGGGCCGATCATCGGCATCGCGCAAACGGGATCGGACCTGACGCCCTGCAACCGCCACCATCTGGCTCGCCGAAGCGCGTGCGCGAGGGATTCGCGAAGCGGGCGGGATCGCGATGGAGTTCCCCGTCCATCCGATCCAGGAAACCGGCAAGCGGCCCGACCGCCGGGCTCGACCGCAACCTCGCCTATCTGGGCCTTGTCGAAGCGCTCTACGGCTATCCGCTCGACGGCGTGGTGCTGACGATCGGATGCGACAAGACGACGCCCGGCGTGCCTGATGGCGGCGGCGACGGTGAACCTCCCCGCCATCGCGCTGTCGGTCGGCCCGATGCTCAACGGCTGGTACAAGGGCGAGCGCACCGGGTCGGGCACCATCGTCTGGAGGGCGCGGCAGATGCTGGCGGCGGGCGAGAATCGACTACGAAGGGCTTCCTCGAACTCGTCGCCTCGTCCGCGCCATCGACCGGGCTATTGCAACACCATGGGCACCGCGACGACGATGAACTCGCTGGCCGAGGCGCTGGGCATGTCGCTGCCCGGATCGGCGGCGATCCCGGCGCCCTATCGCGACCGGCAGGAAGTCGCCTACCCCACCGGCATGCGCATCGTCGAAATGGTGGCCAAGCGATCTGCAAGCCGTCGGACATCCTGACGCGCGAGGCCTTCCTCAATGCCATTCGTCGTCAACTCCGCGATCGGCGGATCGACCAATGCGCCCATCCATCTGGCCGCCGTCGCCCGCCATATCGGCGTCGAACTTGACGCTTGGAGGACTGGCAAGGTGCAGGGCGCACGACGTCCCGCTTCTCGTCAATCTGCAGCCCGCGGGCGAATATCTGGGCGAGGATTTCTATCGCGCGGGCGGCGTGCCCGCGGTGATGGGACAGCTGATCGGCGCCGGACTGATCCACGAAGACGCGATGACCGCGAACGGGCAGACGATCATGGCGAGAACTGCCGGCGAGGCCGATATCGAGGATGCGAAAGGTCATCCGCACGCTTCGAAGCGCCGCTCTAGCTCCGACGCCGGGCTTCATCGTCCTGCAAGCGGCAACCTGTTCGACATCGCGGTCATGAAGACCAGCGTCATCTCGCGACGAGTTTCGCGCCCGCTACCTGTCGAACCCCGATGATCCCGACGCGTTCGAAGGGCCCTGCGATGGTGTTCGACGGGCCCGGAGGATTATCATCGCCGTATCGACGATCCCGGCGCTGGGTGCCTTACCCCCGATTCACCCTGCTGTTCATGCGCGGCGCGGGCCCGATCGGCTATCCCGGCGCGGCAGAGGTCGTGAACATGCGCCCGCCCGTCTATCTGATCCGCGAAGGCGTCCACGCCCTGCCCTGTATCGGCGACGGCCGCCAGTCGGGCACGTCGGGTTCGCCGTCGATCCTGAACGCCTCACCCGAAGCGGTCGGCGGGCGGCGGCCTCGCGCTGGTCCGCACCGGCGACCGGGTACCGCATCGACCTTGCACAAGCGGCACCGCCGAACACGCTGGTCGACGACGAGGAGATGGCCCGGCGCCGCGCCGAATCTGGCGGCGCGGGCGGCTTCGCCTATCCGGCCTCCGCAGACGCCCTGGCAGGAAATCCAGCGCCGCGCTGGTCGGGCAGTTCGACAGGCGGCGCCATTCTTGAAATGGCGCTCGAGAAATATCAGCGCATCGCCCAGACCGCGGGGTTTGCCGCGCGGACAGCCACTGATGCCCGACGTCCGCGTCATTGCCCCCGGGCGGCGCGACCGGCTGGGCGAGGGGCCGTTGTGGTCTCCCCGGCATGATGCGCTGTTCTGGGTCGATATTCTCGGCTGGCGGATCCATCGCATGACGCTGGCCGACGAGCGGATCGAAAGTTTCGAGCAGCAAGGCTATGCGGCGTGGATCATCGAACGCGAGGCGGGCGGTTTCGTCGCCGGGATCGGCCGCAATATCGTCCGCTTCGAACCCGGGCGCAGCGAGCATGAGGTGCTGGCCTCAATCGACGACCCGGGGCAGCGCGGCAACCGGCTAAACGACGCCAAGGCGGATCGGGCAGGGCGTATCTGGGCGGGAACGATGCCGGTCACCTGCGATCGCCCCAGCGGCGCCTTCTTCCGCTTCGATCCCGACGGCATGCTTGCCAGAGTCGATGGCCCCTATACGATCCCCAACGGTCCGGCGATCGGCAACGATGGTGATTACCTGCTCCATACCGACACCGCGCGGCGAACGATCTTTCGCTTCGACATTCGCGATGACGGTTCGCTGGGCGAGGCATCGCCGTTCATCCGTTTCGATGAGGAATGGGGCAATCCCGATGGCATGACCTTCGATGCCGAGGGCGGGCTGTGGGTGGCGTGCTGGGGCGCAGGGCGCGTGATGCGCTTCGCGCCCGACGGCACGCCCGATCGCCACATCGACCTGCCGGCTTCACAGATCACGAGCTGCACCTTTGCCGGCGACGCGCTCGACAGGATGTTCGTCACTTCCGCGGGTGACGGCGTCAACGAACCGCACGGCGGCGCGCTGTTCGAGGTCGATCCGGGCTGCAAGGGCCTGCCGCCGCACAGATATCTGGGTTAGAGGAGTGAAAATATGTCGAAACTCGCATCGGCGCAGCCGCGGCGGCGCTGCTGATGGCGTCCCCCCTGCATGCTGCGGAAGCATCGCGGTCCACCTTTGGCAAAATGCCCGACGGGCGCAGCGTGCCCGCGGTGACGCTGACCAACGCCAACGGCATTTCGGCTACGGTCATCGCGCTCGGCGCGACGCTGCAGTCGGTGGTGATGCCCGATCGCGAAGGGAAAAAAGCGGACGTCGCACTCGGTTACGACAATCTCGCCGATTATATCGACCAGCCGCAATATTTCGGTTCGACCGTCGGCCGCTTCGCCAACCGGCTGGCTGGCGGGCGTTTCAAGCTGGACGGGAAGACCTGGCAGACACCGATCAACAACGGCGCGAACGCGCTGCACGGCGGGACACTGGGCTTCGACAAGGTGCTGTGGGAGGTGACGGGGGTCCAGAGCGGTCCGACAGCGTCGGTCACGCTGCGCTATGTCAGTCCCGATGGCGATCAGGGCTATCCCGGCACGATGACGGTCGATGCGACCTATGCGCTCGACGAGAATAACGATCTCAGGATCGAATATGCCGCCACCACCGACCGCCCGACGATAGCGAACATCACCAACCACGCCTATTGGAACCTGTCGGGCGAGGGAGCCCCGAACGGCGCGATGGGTCATGTCGTGACGATCCCGGCGGACCATTATCTCCCGACCGATTCGGGTGCGATCCCGACCGGCGAATATCGCCCCGTCGCGGGAACCGTCTTCGATTTCCGCAAGCCCACCGTGGTCGGCGAGCGCGTCCGCGACGCGCGCGACGAACAGATCGTCTTCGGCCGCGGCTACGACCATAACTGGGTGGTCGGGCGGAAGGTCACCGCCGATCAGCATCTGATGGCACGGGTCGAGGATCCCGCATCGGGGCGCGGGTTCGAACTCTGGTCGAATCAGCCGGGGCTACAGATGTATTCGGGCAATTTCTTCGACGCGACCAGCCACGGCAAGGACAGGAAAATCTATCGCATGGGCGACGCGATCGTCATGGAACCGCAGATTTTTCCCGACGCGCCGAACCAGAAGGATTTCCCGGACGCGCGCCTCGAGCCCGGCGAAACCTATCGCAACGTGATGACCTATCGTCTCACGACAGGAGCGAAGACAAAGCGATAATCCGACCCCGGCCCCGACCGGTGCCGTCACTGCCCGGCGGCGGCACCGTCGGGTTTGGCGGTATCGATCAGTTCCAGCACGTCGCTGATGAGGGCACGCATCGCCTTTCGCGCCTTGTCCGGATTGCCGGCGACGATCGCATCGCGCACCGCGGCATGGTCGGCGACATTGGCGGTGCGGCCCTTGACGCGGTTGGTGAAGCGGATCGACGTGCGCAACGCAGTGCTGACGACATCGCGGAACTGGGCGTAAAAGGGGTTGCGCGAGGCGCGGAGCACCGCAACGTGAAAGGCGATGTCGCTTTCCAGCGCGTCGTCTTCGCCGCGCTCGGCCTTTTCCATCCGCTTCAGTCCCGCGTTAACCCGCTCGATATCCTCGGTGGCCGCGACGCTCGCTGCCAGTGCAGCCGCCTCGGGTTCGATCGCCACGCGCAACTCGTTGAACTGCCGCAGCAGATCGATCGAAAACTGCCGTTCGAGAAGCCAGCGCAGGACATCGGTGTCGAACAGGTTCCACGACGTCGTCGGCTGGACGGTCGTCCCTTGGCGCGGGCGCGCGCTGAGCAGCCCCTTGGCGGTCAGCATCTTCACCGCTTCGCGCGTTACCGAGCGGCTGACGCCATGCTGTTTGGCAAGCTCCGCCTCGGTCGGAAAGGTCGCCCCCTCATAATCGCCGACGACGATCGCGCGTCCGATTGCGTCGAGCATGCCATAGGTCAGATTACGACCAAGTTGCGGTCCTGCGTCTTCGATTCCAAGCCCCGACATGTTTGCCACGTTCGTCTCCATCTGTATTTTTCCCGGCCTTATCACCGATCCTGCACAGGAAGCTAGACAAGCCGTTTAAATAAGATAAATGTGATTTCAATAACCAGCCAAGGGGAGAGTTCGCGTGGCGGGCCTGTCGCAAATCGATATCGTCGTCATCGTCATATATGCCATCGGCATTTTCGGGCTCGCGCAATGGGTGAGCCGCGAAAAAGCGGGGCATGCGAAGGACACGTCGGACTATTTCCTCGCGTCGAAATCGCTGCCCTGGTGGGCGATCGGCGCATCGCTGATCGCTGCGAATATCTCGGCCGAACAGATCGTCGGCATGTCGGGATCGGGCTATGCACTCGGCCTTGCGATCGCCTCCTATGAATGGATGGCGGCGCTGACGCTGCTGATCGTCGGCAAATATTTCCTGCCGATCTTCCTCAAGAATGAAATTTACACGATGCCGCAGTTCCTCGAACAGCGGTACGGCAAGACGCTGCCGGTGATCATGGCGGTGTTCTGGCTCGCGCTTTATGTTTTCGTGAACCTGACCTCGATCATCTGGCTCGGCTCGATCGCGGTGAACAAGGTGGCGGGCGTCGACCAGAATATGGCGCTGATCGTGCTCGGCGCCTTCGCGCTGCTCTACCAGCTCTACGGCGGGCTGAAGGCCGTCGCGCTGACCGATATCGTGCAGGTGACCCTGCTCGTGATGGGCGGCCTTATCATCTCCTATCTGACGCTCAACGAAATCAGCGGCGGGCAGGGTGTGCTGGCGGGCTTCTCGATCCTGACCGAACGGGTTCCCGGCCATTTCGACATGATCCTCGAACCCGGCCATGCATTCTACAAGGATTTGCCCGGCATTGCTGTGCTCGTCGGCGGCATGTGGATCGCGAACCTCAGCTACTGGGGTTTTAACCAGTATATCATCCAGCGCGCGCTCGCCGCGAAAAACCTTGGCGAAGCGCAGAAGGGCGTGATCTTCGCCGCCTTCCTCAAACTGCTGATGCCGGTGATCATCGTGTTGCCGGGGATCGCCGCGGTCGTGCTCGCGCCCGATCTCGCCAAGCCCGACGAAGCCTATCCGACGATGATGCGCCTGCTGCCGCCGGGGCTGCTCGGGCTTGTCTTCGCCGCACTGATCGCCGCGATCATCGCGTCGACCGCGAGCAAGATCAATTCGATCGCGACGATCTTCACGCTCGATCTCTACGCCAAGGCGCGCGGCCTTTCGAACGAGGCCGAGGATGGAGAGCGCGGCGGCCGCGAAAAGCATCTGGTGCTCGTCGGTCGTATCGCGGCGGCGCTCGCGGTTGTGATCGCGCTGCTCACCGCACGACCCCTGCTCGGCAATTCGGATCAGGCGTTCCAGTTCATCCAGGAATTCTCGGGCTTCTTCACCCCGGGCATCACGGTGATCTTCCTGCTCGGCCTGTTCTGGAAAAAGGCGAGCGAGGCGGGGGCGATCGCGGCGGCCGTCGCATCGGTCGTGCTGTCCTATGCCTTGAAGATCGGGATGCCCGACTTTCCCTTCATGAACCGCATGGGAATCGTCTTCCTGATCAGCCTTGCGCTTGCGGTCGGAATCAGCCTGGCGTTCAAGGGGCGCGGCGACGCGAACCGCATCACGATGCAGGGTGTCAGCTTTGCGACCCCGACCACGTTCAATGTCGCGGGCATCGGCGTGATCCTGATTCTTATCGCCCTGTACGCGACATGGTGGTGAGCGCGTCTTCGGCCTTCCTCGCCGTCGACTGGGGCACGACCAACCGGCGCGTGTTCCGTTTCGAAGGCGGCACGGTGGCGCATACCGAACGCGACGATCGCGGCGCCGCGTCGGTTACCGATTTTGCTGGCGAGGTCGCGGCGATCCGCGAACGGTTCGGCGATCTGCCGATGCTGCTCGCCGGCATGGTCGGATCGACCGTCGGCTGGCGCGTCGTGCCCTATGTTCCGGCGCCCGCAGGGATCGACGAGCTGGTCGCGGGGCTCCACCGGCTCGACCAGCGGACGGCGATCGTGCCGGGCGTTGCCTGTTCGGCGGATGGTCGCGCCGATGTGATGCGCGGCGAGGAAGTCCAGCTTCTGGGTGCGGTCGCGGGCGAAATGGTTCCCTCCGACGCACTGCTTGCCCAGCCCGGAACGCATTGCAAATGGGCGACGATGACCGACGGACGGATCGCCAGTTTCACCACCGCGATGACGGGCGAATTGTTCGCGCTGCTGCGCGGACACAGTCTGCTCGCGGGGGCGCTGACGGCCGATGTGACCGATGGCGACGCCTTCCGCGACGGCCTGGCCGAGGGCGCACGGCGCGATCTTGCGGCATCGCTGTTCGGCATCCGCGCCGCGTCGGTGCTGGGCCTGCGCGACGATGCCGACGCAGCGTCCTTCGCGAGCGGCGTGCTGATCGGCAGCGACGTCGCGGCGCGGATGGACGATTGCGCGTTCGAGCAGGTCCATATCCTTGCCGATGCCGGACTCGGCAAACTTTATGCCACTGCCATCGCGGCGACGGGGCGCGAACCGGTGCTCGTCGACAGCCACGCCGCCTTTTCGCGCGGCATTCTTGCCATCGGAGAAAAAGCCCTATGACCCACATTGCCGCCTTCGATGCCGCATTCGCGCGGTGTCCGCTGATCGCGATCCTGCGCGGTGTGAAACCGGATGAGGTCGAGGCGATCGGCGAGGCGCTGGTCGAATCGGGCTTCACGCTGATCGAGGTGCCGCTGAATTCGCCCGACCCGTTCGAGAGCATCCGCCGCCTTGCGGACAGGCTGAAGGGGCGCGCGGTGATCGGCGCCGGCACCGTGCTGACGACCGCAGATGTCGCGGCGGTGGCCGAGGCGGGCGGGACGATGATCATCTCGCCCAATACCAATGTAGACGTCATCGCCGCGACGGCGCGATCGGGTCTCGTATCGCTTCCCGGCTTCGCGACCCCCAGCGAGGCTTTCGCCGCGCTGGCCGCGGGGGCTGCTGCGCTCAAGCTCTTCCCGGCCGAGGCGGCGAGCCCGGCGGTGCTGAAGGCACTCGGCGCGGTCGTTCCGGCGGGAACGCGGCTGCTGCCCGTCGGCGGCATCGCTCCCGACACCATGGCGCCCTGGCAGGCGGCGGGCGCTGCGGGATTTGGCCTCGGGTCGGCGCTCTACAGGCCGGGGCTGGCAGCAAGCGAAGTTGCCGAGCGCGCGCGCGCCTTCGTCGCGGCGCTTGGCTGACAACGAACCACATCAACGGCTTTCACAGAATAATCCGGGAGATATCCGATGCCTGAATTCAGCCGGCGCAACCTTGTTCTTGCGTCAAGCATCCTCGCCTTTTCCTTCGCTTCGGCCGTTCCCGGCCACGCGCAGGAAAAGCCCGCCAAGCCCAACATCGTGATCTTTCTCGCCGATGATCTGAGCTATGCCGACGTTCCGCTCGGCGGCGACACGAATGTCCGCACGCCGGCGCTCCAGCGCCTCGCGTCGGAAGGCATGTCGTTCGACCGTGCTTTCGTTGCGTCGCCAGCCTGCGCGCCGAGCCGCGCCGCGTTGCTGACCGGGATGATGCCCGCGCATAACGGAGCGGAGGCGAACCACGACCGCGCGAACGCCGCGATCCGCAAGCTGCCCTCCTACCTTCAGGAACAGGGTTACGAGGTCGTCGCCTTCGGCAAGGTCGCGCATTACCAGCACACCGGAACCTATGGTTTCGACTATTACGCCAACGACACCTTCCACGATCACAAGGGCATTCCGGCGGCGGCCGAATGGCTGAAGGCGCGCAAGGACAAGCGCCCGCTCGCACTGTTCGTCGGCACCAACTGGCCGCATGTCCCCTGGCCGCGGACGACCGAAGGCTATGACCCGGCCGCGATGAAGCTGCCGCCGAAGACGGTCGATACGCCGATCACGCGCGATGCCCGCGCGCGCTTCGCTGCCGCCGTCACGCGGATGGATCAGGACCTCGCCTCGACGATGGACGCGGTCGACGCCGTGCTCGGCAAGGATACGTTCGTTCTCTATTCGACCGACCACGGGACGCAGTGGCCGTTCGGCAAATGGAACCTCTACGACACCGGCACGCGCGTGCCGATGGTCGTGCGGTGGAACGGCCATGTGAAGCCGGGCACGCGGACCGACGCGATGGTGAGCTGGATCGACGTGCTGCCGACGCTCGTGCAGCTCGCCGGCGGCAAGACGCCGCAAGGGATCGACGGCATCTCCTTCTCCGGCCTTTTCGGGGTCGGCCCCGCGACGACGGGCCGCAAGGAGATTTTCACGACGCACAACAATGATGTCCGCGTCAACGTCTATCCGATGCGCAGCATTCGCACCGACCGCTGGAAATATATCGAGAATCCGCATCCCGACTGGACCTATACGACGCATATCGACCTCAAGGTGATGCGCACGGATTCGGGCGCCTATTTCCCCTCGTGGCGCGAAGCGGCCGGGAAAGATCCGGCGGCAAAGGCCATCGTCGACAGCTATTACAAGCGCCCCGCCGAAGAACTTTACGACCTTCAGGCGGACCCGGACGAGAAGGTCAATCTCGCCGGAGACCCGCGTTACGCCAGGGAACTGGCGGGGCTGCGCAGCCGTCTGGCCGCCTGGCGCAAGGCACAGGGTGACAGCGGCGCGGTTCCGGTGAAGCCCCGGCTCGAACGCGGACCGATGACGGGCGAGGGCGACTGATCTGTCGCCGGGCGATGCCGGGGCATCGCGTTCGCTCCGTATGAAAGAACATGGTGCCGGAGCGATGCTTCAGCACCATTTTCGTCAATCGCCCTCGCATGCGGCGACAAGCGGTTGATCATTTCTCCGTTTTATAATATTTATCTCTTCAAGAATTCGCTGCGTCGGGGACCGGGCGGCGAAGGCGCGCGAGATGCGCCGGACAGGGAGAGGATTATGCGGGTAGCTTTGCTTGGCGCCGTTTCGGCGATCGCGGTGTTTGTCTCGACGACGGCGGCGGCTCAGGAGGCTGAGACTCCGACACCGCAAGGCGCGGCCGAGCAGGCTCCCGAAGCCGAAGGGGACATCATCGTCACCGGCGTCCGCCAGTCGCTCGAACGCGCGGCGGAGGTGAAGCGCAACGCCACCCAGGTCGTCGACTCGATCGTCGCGACCGACATCGGCAAACTGCCCGATCCGACCGTCGCCGCCGCGCTGCAGCGCGTTCCCGGCATCCAGGTACAGAATGATCGCAACAACGAGCTGTCGACCGTCCGCATCCGCGGCCTCACCGACATCCTGACGACGGTGAACGGGCGCGAGGTCGTCACGACGACCGGTCGCGGCTTCGATCTGCAGGACGTCCCCGCCGAAGCGCTCGCGCGGATCGACGCGTTCAAGTCGCAAACCTCGGACCAGATCGAGGGCGGCGTCGCGGGCGCGCTCGACCTGCGCCTCAACCGTCCCTTCAGCTTTCGTGACCCGACGCTGGTGCTGACCGGACGCCAGAATTACGGGACGGTGGTCGGCAAGGCGAACCCGCAGCTCGGCATCCTCGCGGCGGGCAAGACCGATACCTCGATCGGCGAGTTCGGCGCGCTCGTCAACGCGACCTGGTCGCAGGCCAAGAATATCCGCAGCGTGACCAATCTCGGCGAACGCCGGTACGTTTCGGGCACGCCGTTCGGCACAGCCGATATCCTGATGCCGCAGGTGCTACGCAACATGCCCGACGTCGGCGACATCACGCGCTTCCAGGCCAATGCCGCGCTGCAATGGCAGGCGACCCCGTCGCTGCAATTCTATGTCGATGGTCTCTACACCTATTTCAACAGCACGACGGGCTTCGCCGGCTTCAACCCGCAGCCGTTCACCAATGGTTCGCAGATTTCAGAGGTTACCCTCAGCGATTATTGCATCGACGCGCGCGTTAACGGCGCCGGGACGAACCCGCAGATCGTGAACAATATCGATCCGGTTACCGGGGAGGTGACGCAAACGCTTCAGCCTGCGACTGTCAGGACCATGTGTGAACCCACGAGCGCGCGTTTCAACAATGTCGTGATCAACCAGAACAGCTCGTCCGAAGAGGTGACCCAGCGGAACAAGATGATCGCTGGTGGCCTGAATTTCGAACAGGACCGGGGCATCGTCAAGCTCGACTTCGCCTACCAGACGTCGCGCTCGGTGACCGAGAATTTCAACGCCGAAGTGGGGCAGCGTGTTCCGACCGTCTTCGTCGAATTCGACGACAAAAACGGTCCTTCGTTCACGCTTGACCCGTCGATTCCGCTCAGTTCGGAAAATGTGTCGCTGCGCAATTCGATCAACCAGAATTTCTCGGCGGGCGAGGGGAGCCTGTTTCAGGCGCGGCTCGACAGCGAATATGAATTCGACGGCATCCTGACCAAGCTGCGGGGCGGTCTTCGCTATGCGAAACGCGAGGCGCGGTTCCAGGAAGTGCGCCAGACCAATACGGTGGCGTCGATCGGTTTCGGCAATATCGGCACCCCGACCGAGGCAAATGCGCGGCTGATCTCGTCGCTGCCGCTGTCGCCCGATTTCCTCGGCATCATCGGCGTCGCGCCGCGGCTCAACGGCGGGCAGGCCTTTCTGGGCGTGAACCCCGCCTATCTCCGCTCGGAACGCGGACGCAACGAATTGCGCGACCTGTTCGGCCTGCCGCTCGCGCAACCGGCTTATGACCCGACCAAGGAATTCAACGCCAGCGAAGAGACGTACGCCGCCTATCTCGAAGGCAGCTATGAAATCCCGCTCGGTGCGCTCACCCTCGACGGTGTGGTCGGCACGCGCGTCGTCAAGACCGATCGCACCATCTCGGGCTTCGAGCGCGTCGAGAACAGCGATGCCTTCAGCCCGATCGTCGCCAAGCGCTCGGACGTCGACATCCTCCCGTCAGCGACTGCTCGTCTGAAATTCCCCGGCTCGTTCCAGACGCGCCTGACCTATTCGCGGTCGATGCGTCGCCCCGATTTCGGCTCGCTCAACCCGTCTGAATCGCCGACTCTCGTCGGCAATGTGTTCCTGATCAACAACGGCCAGCGCGGCAATCCCGACCTGCGTCCGCAGAAATCGGACAGCATCGACCTGACCGCCGAATATTATTTCGACAGCGGCTATGTCGCGGTCACCGGCTATTATCGTTCGATCAAAGATCGCGTCGTCACCGCGAACCGGCAGGAAGAGATCGCCGGCGAAAATTATCTGATCTCGACCCCGCGCAATGTCGGTTCGGTAGATCTCAAGGGCATCGAGGTCAGCGCGCAATATTTCTTCGACTTCCTGCCGGGCGCGCTGTCGGGCTTTGGTGTACAGGGCGCCTTCACGCTGGCGGATTCGAAGATCAAGGGCGACGACCCGCTCGCCGGCAACCCCCTCGTCGGCGTTTCCAAATATAATTATACCGCCGGCCTGCTCTATGACAAAAAGGGCTTGAGCGGGCGCCTGATCTGGACCTTCCGGTCCAAATATATCAACGGCGACAACACCGGCGGCGTTGCGGTGCGGCCGTATGACGAGAGCCGGCCGATCGATGATCCCTATATCCCGGTGTTCCTGACCTATGTCCGCCCCGCCGGGCGTCTCGACTTCAGCATCGGCTATGACGTGACCGAGGCGTTGCGGCTCGATATCGGCGGCACCAATATCCTGCGCAGCAAGACCTCGACCTATTGGGGCGACAAGCGGGTCGTCTTCCAGCTCAACGGCGACGAGACGGTCTACAGCATCGGCGCGCGCGTGAAGTTCTGATCTGGCAAGGAAAAGCAGTGAATCTTCGACAAAGGCAAGGCGCGGCGGGTTCGACCCGCCGGCCTGAAAACGGATGGCGGATCGGGCGATCAATGATCCTGCTCGCAGCAGCGACGGCCGCCTTGCTGGCGGGCCTGCCCGGTCCGGGGGCGCGGCCGAGACTTCTCCGGCCTCGACCTTTACCAATCCGTTGCTGAGCTCGGGTCCCGATCCGTGGATCACGCAGGAGGGCGGCGTCTATTATTACACGCACACGCTCGGCAATCGCCTCATGCTGTGGCGGACCCGCAATATCGCCGATCTGGCGAAAGCGGAAAAGCGCGTCATATGGACGCCGCCGGCGAAGGGACCCAATGCGCACAGCATCTGGGCGCCCGAACTGCATCGCCTCGACGGGAAATGGTATCTCTATTACTCGGCGACCGCGAGCGGCTTCAAGGATGACGCGCATCGCGCCGTCTTTGTGCTCGAGAACAGCGGCGCCGATCCGATGCAGGGCGAATGGATCGATCGCGGGCGCGTGAATACCGCGCGTGCCGGGATCGACGGCACCGTCTTCGAACATGGCGGCAAGCGCTATTTCGCTTACTCGCCCTATATCGGTTCCGACAGCGGGCTGGCGATCGTGGAAATGAGCAACCCCTGGACGCTCACCGGACCCGAAAGCGTGATCGCGATGCCCGACAAGCCATGGGAAAAGCAAGGCGGGCGCCAGATCCTCGAAGGTCCGGAATTCCTGCTCGGGCCTAAAGGCGACCTGTTCCTGACCTATTCGGCGAGCGCCTGCTGGTCCGACGATTATTCGCTTGGTTTGCTCCACGCGCCCGCAGGATCGGACGTGCTCGATCCCAAGGTCTGGACCAAGACTGCCCAGCCCGTCTTCAAGAGCGCGAACGGCGTCTATGCAACCGGGCACAACGGCTTCTTTCAGTCGCCCGACGGCAAGGAAAGCTGGATCATCTATCACGCCAATCCCGGCCCGGGCATGAAATGCACGCCGGCACGCGCGCCGCATATCCAGCGCTTCGGGTGGAGCGACGCGGGGTGGCCGCAGTTCGGCGAGCCCGTCGCCAGCGACACGCCGCTTCCGGTGCCGTCACGCGGTCGCTGATACCGGCTCGACGGCTACAAAAGAAAGGCCGCGGAGTTTTCCGCGGCCTTTCTTTATGTCCCGATTGTGCTTCAGTTCCGGCGGGGCTTTCCGTTGATCGGGCGCGCCGCCGGCTGGCTGTCGAGGATCGCGTCGAGTTCGGCGCGGACCTTGGGCAGGGCATCGGCCCGGTTCCGCGTCTCCCCGGGATCGGCGATCAGGTCATAGAGTTCATAATCGCGTGCGCCGGTCTTTTCCTCGGTCCAGCGGACAAGGCGATAGCGGTCGGTGCGGATCGCCCGCCCAAGCCGGCCGGGGCGCGGATAGGCGTGATAGGCATAGCCGCGCACGCGCGCCGCGGGATCGTGCAGCACCGGCGCGAGCGAGGTGCCGTCGATCGGTTGCGGGCCGGTCGGGGCGGGAAGGGCGGCGAGCGCGGCGAGCGTGGGATAGATATCGACCGTCTCGGCAAGCTGGCGGGTTCCGAACCCGCGCACGATTCCGGGACCCGCAAAGATCAGCGGGATCCGCGTTGCCTGCTCCATATTGGTGTGTTTGGTCCAGATGCCGTGATCGCCAAGATGATAGCCATGGTCGCCCCACAGGACGACGATGGTGTTGTCGGCAAGCCCTTCGCGTTCGAGCGCGTCGAGCACCTTGCCGATCTGGGTATCGACATAGGAAACGCCGGCATAATAGCCGTGGAGCAGCTGGCGCTTGAGTTCGGGCGGAAATCGGTCGCCGCGAATGTTCCGCGGCGGCTCGCGATACGCGTTGATCTCGCCGCCCTGCTTGTCGGTATAGGCGGGGGCGCCTTCGGGCAATTGCTCGAAATCCGGCATCGGAAGTTTCGCCGGATCGTACATGTCCCAATAGCGCTTCGGAACCGAGAAAGGCAGGTGCGGACGCGCGAAGCCGACGGCGAGGAAGAAGGGCTGCTTGCCTTTCTTGAGCGCCTGCAACCGCTCTTCGGCGCGCTTGGCGGTACGCCCGTCGGCATAGGCGTCGTCGGCGACGTCGGGCATTTCCCACGCCGCGCCGCGCGCGAGCGTGCGGGCATAGGCGAAGGGATTGCCCTCGGGGACCGGAATTTCCTCGAACAGCGCTTCCTCTTGCGTCGGCTCCCCGCCGGTGCTTGCGGGATCGACATATTCGATCACCTTGTCCTTGTGGTGCGGGACCGACCAGCCGGCGGTGTCGCCGACGGTGCCATGGCCGATGTGATAGACCTTGCCCATGCTTTCGGTGTGATAGCCCGCGCGCAGGAAATAGTCGGGCAGCGTCACCGCGTCCGGCATATAGTCGCGCAGGT
Source organism: Aphelenchoides bicaudatus (assembly GCA_024699845.1). Classification (NCBI taxonomy): domain Eukaryota; kingdom Metazoa; phylum Nematoda; class Chromadorea; order Rhabditida; family Aphelenchoididae; genus Aphelenchoides; species Aphelenchoides bicaudatus. The sequence goes on along the minus strand of JAMPIN010000033.1, from coordinate 7,137 downwards.
TCATCCCGAAATTATAGATGCCGCTGCTCGTCGAGCGCGCGCCGCTCATCAGGTTGATGCGGCTCGGTGCGCAGACGGCCTCGTTGGCGTAGGCGAGGTCGAAGCGCACGCCGCGCTGTGCAAGGCGATCCATGTTCGGCGTGATCGCGGTGCGGTCGCCATAGGTCGAAAGCGCGGGCTTGAGATCGTCGATCAGGATCAAAAGGACATTGGGGCGCTGCGCCGCGCCCGGCACGGGCGCCGGTGTCAGCGCCGCGCGCGGCGCGGGTGCCTGTGCACAGGCCGAGGTCGCCGTGATCAGCAGCGCGAGCATGGCCCGCCGGCTCCAGTGCGGGGTACGTCGCATAATCATTCTCCCTTTCGTCGCGACACGCAGCGAAAGCCGATGTGGCTCGTCGCGCTGTCGACATGTTGCGGATGCCGCGCCGCCGGGCGGTAGCGCTGGCAATAGTTGACGGCGCAAAGGTGCGATCCGCCCTTCAGGACCTTGCGGCCGATGCGCGCGCCGGGCGCGCCGCCGTCATAGCTTTGCGCGAGCGTTGCGCCGCGCGGGTTGGCGATCGCGCAGCATGGCGATTTGGTGTTGGCGCCCTGCGGCGCCGCATACCAGTCGCGCGTCCACTCCCAGACGTTGCCGATCATGTCGACGAGGCCATAGCCATTAGCGGGGAAGCTCCCGACGGGCGTCGTGCGGTAATTCCCGTCCGCCTTGGTCGTCGAGACGGGGAAAAGGCCAAGCCAGTAATTGGCGAGAATCGCGCCGCCGGGTGCCAGTTCGTCACCCCAGGCATAATCCTGACCGTCGATGCCGCCGCGCGCGGCATATTCCACTCGGCCTCGGTCGGCAGCGACTTGCCCGCCCATTTCGCATAGGCCTCGGCGTCGCAGTGCGCGACATGGACCACGGGATGGTTCGCCATTCCCTCGATGGTGCTTTCGGGGCCGGTCGGATGCCGCCAGTCCACCCCGGGGACAAAGGCCCACCATCCCGACGGATCGTCGAGCGGGATCAGGCCGTCGGCTTTCCGGAATAGCAGCGATCCGGGCTCGATCCCTTCCAGATCGGCATCGGGGTAAAGTTCGGGATCGGGCAGCAGTTCGGCGAGGGTGCGATAGCCGGTCGCCGCGACAAATTCGGCGAACGCCGCATTGGTCACCGGCGTTTCGTCGATCCAGAAGCTGTCGACCCTGACGCGGCGCAGCGGCTGTTCCTCTGGATAAAAGCGGTCCGACCCCATCGTGAAGGTGCCGCCCTCGACATGGCGCATGCCGTCGAGCGAAGGCGTGGAAGTGGGGACGGCGCGGCGCGATGTCTTCATGGCAGATCTTTCGGATCAGGTTTCTCGGTTTCGTTGCGCGCTATTTCGGCAACCGGGCAAGCCATTTCCTGAGCTTGGTCAACAGGCGCCCGCGCACCTCGGGCTCGCTCGTCGCCAGATCCTGCTTTTCCATCGGATCGCGCGCAAGGTTATAGAGCTCGACGTCCGCGCCGCCATCGTTCGGCGAGCAGCTTCCAGTCGCCCTCGCGGATCGCAAAGCGCGGCGACTACGTCGATCGGCTGGCTGCGGCGTTTCCCATGGGCCGCCCTTCCTTGCCATAGGCCCAGAACAGATCGGGACGCTGCGTAACCGGCCGCCCTTCGAGCACCGGTGACAGGTCGATGCCAACGCTGCCGGCAGGAGGTTTCGCGCCGATGATGCCGGCAAAGGTGGGCAACAGGTCGACCCCCTGCGCAATCGTCTTCTCGTCGCGCGTTCCTGCTTTGCATATGGCCGCGGCCAGTGCATGATCAGCGGCTGGCGAATGCCGCCTTCGTAAAGGCTCCATTTGCGGCCGCGCAGGCCTTCGGTGCTGCCGGGCGCGGTTTCGCCGCGCTCATGATAGCGCGCGAGCGGGGAGGGGCCGTTGTCGGAGGTGACGAGAACGAGCGTATTGTCCATCTCGCCCATCTGGTCGAGGCGGTCGAACAGACGGCCGAGGGTCTTGTCCATCTTGACCAGCGAGGCGAGCATCTGGTCGTCATGGGCTGAATCGCCCTTGCCCATCACATCGGAGAGGCTTTCGTCGTCGGGTGCCCATGGGTCGTGCATGTCGTTGAGCCAAAGGTTCACGAACCACGGCCTGTCGGCATTCTGTGCAACGAAATCGACCGTCATGTCGGCGTACAGCCCGGTGAGATTGGTCTTGATCTCCCAGAAGCGCGGACCCTACACCAAGCTTGTCCGACTGCTGGCGAGGAAGCGTTCCTCGTCGGATACCAGCACGCGCGGGCCCCAGCCCTTCGAAGGTCGTGAAACTGCGGTCGAAGCCATAAGCGGTCGGCCACGGCGCATCGCCGATATCGCGCCCGCCGCCGAGATGCCATTTTCCGATATGCGCGGTCTCATAGCCCCATTCTGCTGAAGCAGCCGCGCGATCGTCGGCAGCTTCGGATCGAGCCAGTCGACCTGCCCGATTTCGGCGTTACGGGCGCGGTTGGCTGACATAGCCGACGAAACCCACGTCGGCGGGAAAACGTCCGGTCAGAAACCCCGCGCGCGACGACGAACAGATCGGCGCGGCATCGTAGAATTTCGTGAGCAGCACGCCTTCGCGTGCGAGCCGGTCAAGGTGCGGGGTCTGGACCTTCCGGTTCCCCATCACCGACAGGTCGCCAAAGCCCATGTCGTCGACGAGGACAAACAGGATATTGGGCCGGCGTTCGGCCTGCGGTGCAGGGTGGGGGCGTGTCTGTGTTGCCGTCTGCGCCAGTGCTGCGGAGGCGGGCAGCGTTGCGACCGCAGTCAGCGCCATGGCGGCCGCCGCAAGAAGACGCCGGGCCGAAGGGCGGCGCGCTGCGGGCGCGAACGGGGCGGTGGATGACGGTATCAACATGCTCTCTCCCGAACCGCCCGATTTTCGGGTCAGGGCGATTAATGTATATTTATCGTATTAATTAGGCTTGTCTAGTTTCTTGTTCGGGCTAACAATGCGCAAGGCCGGTTTGCGGCTGCTGACAAGGAGGCGTTTGCCGTGGCGTTGGAACAATCGGGACTGGGCCAGGACGACGCCCCCGCTTCGCTCGGCCGCAACCTGACCTATGGCCTTCTCGACAATCTGGGCCGCGCGATCGTCACCGGCCAGTTCGATGACGAGCCCTTTCCGACCGAGGCCGAACTGACCAAGCGCCATGGCGTCAGCCGGTCGGTGACGCGCGAGGCGGTGAAGATGCTGACCGCCAAGGGACTGCTCAGCGCGCGGCCGCGGCAGGGGACCGTGGTGCAGCCGACCTCGTCGTGGAACCTGTTCGATACCGACGTGCTGCGCTGGCTGCCTCGAGCGGCAATTCTCGATCGAGCTGCTCAAGCAGTTCAACGAACTGCGCGTCGCGATCGAGCCCGAGGCGGCGGCGCTCGCGGCGCAGTTCGCGCGGCCCGAGGAACTGAAGCGGATCGGCGAGGGGCTCGATCGCATGGCGGCGGCGGAGCGCGGCGAGGATGATACGCTCGAGGCCGACATCGCCTTTCATGTCGCGGTCCTGCGCGCGTCGAACAACCCCTTTTATGCGCAGTTTCGCGACGTGGTCGGCACGGCGCTGCGCACCTCGATCCGCTTTACCAACCGGATCAAGGGCCGCACCGCGAGCGTCGCCGATCATGCCGCGGTCCGCGATGCCATCGATGCGCGCAACCCCGATGCGGCGCGCAGCGCGATGCGCCTGATCATCGGCGACGTGTTGACGTTGATCGACGACGCCGAAAAATGATCTAGCGCATCGCGACGGGGACGATCGTCCCGTCGGCGCGATAGCTTATCGGCTGGACTGCGACCTTGCGGCTCCCCTTGTACGGGCCGGGACCCGTTTGCCCCTCCCAGCGATGATAGGCGATGTACCAGCGGCCGTCGGCGGGATCGTGCAGGAAGGCGTGATGACCGGGACCCTTGAAGCGCGCGTCGCTTTCGACGATCTTGCCGCGCCAGGTCCATGGCCCGGCTGGGGAGGGTGCGGTCGCATAATGGACCTCATAGCTGTCGTGCCGATAGCTTCCCGACGAATAGGAAAGATAATAGGTGCCGCCGCGTTCGTGCATGAACGCGCCCTCGGTGAAATGCGGCGGCGTTTCGACCGGCACCTCGCGGTCGATCGTCACCATGTCGGGTTTGAGGATCCAGACGCGCAGTTTTGCGCCGGCGCTGCCGCCCGCATAAAGATAGGGCGTCTTGCTGGCGGGATCGACGAAGACTGCGGGGTCGATCGCCTCGAACCCGTTGCCGCCGGTGACGAGCGGCTTGCCGCTGTCGGTGCAGGGGCCTTCGAGGCTCGCACAGGTCGCGACGCCGATCCGGCTCGGGGTCGGGTTCTGCGGCCCGACTGAAAAATAGAGATAGTGGCGCCCGTTCGCGGCGACCATGTCGGGCGCCCACAGCGCATGGCGCGGCGCGCCGTCGTCCCCGATCCAGCCGATCCGGTCGAGCCCGATCAGTTCGGCGCCCTTCTGCCAACGCCGGCGGTCGGGCGAGGTCCAGACGTGGAGCCGACCTGTCCCGCCCGAATTGGTCGGATAGATATAATATCGCCCGTCTGCGGCCTCGATATCGGGATCGGCGCCATCGAACGAGATCGGGGCCGGCGCCTCCGCCATTGCCGTCGCAGACCCTGCAAGCAGCACGGTGAGCAAGGCGCGGCGGAGCGCCGGCCCCCTCATCATTTCGCGTTCGCCATCGGCACCACGCCCTTGGGCGCGGCGGCAAGGCGTTTGATCAATTCGGTTTCGGCTTCGCGATAGGGCTTGCCATCGGCGCGGAACACCTCGTGGAACCAGATCGTCGGCTCGTCATAGGTATAGGGCTTTTTCCAGCTGTCCCACGGCAGGCGCGTCTGCGTCTTCCCGTCGGCGAAACCCCAGTTGTACATGCCGATATTAAGCTTCTTACCGATCGGCAGCGATCCGTCGAAGGTCGACCCGTTGCCGCGCGCCATATATTCGGTGCACAGCACCGGGCGGCCATAGCTCAGCATCTGCTTCGCGCGCTTCTCGAACTTTTCAGGCCAGCTATAGTCGTGAAAGCTGTTGATGTCCGACTGGGTGAGCTGGGTGCGCTCGACCGCGTCGACCTTGTCCATATTGTCCCAATTCTCGCCGATCCACACACCCGACGTCAGCGGCTGGCTCGGGTTCGCGCTGCGCGCCCATTCGAAGACCTGCGGCAACAGCAGCGCGACATATTTATCTTGTCGGGAATGTGCTCGTAATTGCCGCCGCCCTTGTTGTTCGGCTCGTTCCACACGTCCCAGGCGATGATGCGCGGATCATTGGCAAAGGTGCCGACGATATCCTTCACATAGCCTTCCAGCTTGCCGTACTGGCTCGCGTCCTTCAGCCGCGCCTCGCCCGGTGCCTGCACCCAGCCCGAGTTGTGGACGCCGGGGATCGGCGGCCGTTGCAGGCCATAGACCGGGTTCGGATCCCACACGCTGTCGAACAGCACGAACATGATCTTGATCTTGTGCTTGTCGGCGATCGCGAGAAATTCGTTCATCCGCTTCTTCGTGCCCTCGGGATCATTCTCCCACAGAAGATTGTGCAGGAAGACGCGCATCGTGTTCATGCCGATGCCCGCAGCCCAGCCGAGTTCCTTGTCGATCGTCGCGGGATCGAACGTCGCTTCGTGCCACATCTCGATCTCGTTCACGGCCGAGCCGGGGGCGAAATTGGCGCCGACCAGCCAAGGCTGTTTGTCGTACCATTTGTTTGCCTGTTCCTTCGTCCATTGCTCACGCGCCGCGGCGGGCTGGGCGGCGGTGGCGGCGATCGTGAAGGCTGCGGCGGCGGTGAGCAGGAAGCTCCGGCGGATCATGTCTCTTCTCCCTCTTGGTTTCGTTGATGCGGGTCCGCGCCTGCGCGTCGTCCGCGACCGATGAGGCATTGATAGATTCGATTCGCGCCGATAGGAAGCATATATATCGTATAATTAAGAGAAGGCGATCCGACGCCGTGACAATCGGGCGCCGAAATCAGGGAAGGGGCGGTAATGACCGACATCGGCGAGGCAACCGTCAGGCGCGTCACATGGCGGCTCATGCCGCTGCTCTGCCTGCTTTATCTGGTTGCCTATATCGACCGGCAGAATGTCGCTTTCGCCAAGCTGCAGATGGTGGGGGACCTCGGACTCAGCGAAGCCGCCTATGGCTTCGGGTCGGCGCTGTTCTTTCTCGGCTACTGCATCTTCGAAATCCCGAGCAATCTGATCCTCGAGCGCGTCGGGCCGCGGTTGTGGTTCGCGCGGATCATCGGTGCGTGGGGTCTCGTGACGCTGGCGCTGGGGTTCGCGTGGACGCCGACGAGCTTCTATATCCTGCGCTTCCTGCTCGGTGTCGCCGAGGCGGGGTTCTTTCCGGGCGTGCTCTATCTGCTCACTCTCTGGTTCCCGCAGGCCGAGCGGGCCCGCGCGATAGGTCTGTTCCTGATCGCGAGCGCCTTCGCCAATGCCGTCGGGGCGGCGCTTGGCGGACTGCTGCTCGAACTCGACGGAATCGCAGGGCTGCGCGGCTGGCAATGGGTGTTCATCGTGACGGCGATACCGGCGTTGCTGCTCGTCCCCGTCGTACTGGCACGCCTGCCCCGCGGCCCGGCCGAAGCGTCGTGGCTGACCGGCGAGCAAAAGACCTGGCTCGCCGCGACGCTCGCCGAAGAGGGCGGCACGCGCGAACATGCCAATCCGCTGCGCGCGCTCGCCGACCCCCGCGTGATCCTGCTCTGCATCGCTTTCCTCGGCTTTCCGCTGTCGGCCTATGGTCTGAGCTACTGGCTTCCGACGATCGTGCGCGGTTTCGGCGTCGGCGATGCTGCGAACGGCCTGCTGAACATCATCCCCTGGCTGGTCGTCGCGGCGGCGCTGTGGTGGCTTCCGCGCCGCGCTGCGCGCAGCACCGGGTCGCGCCGCTTCATGGTGGGGCCGGCGGTCGTCGGCGCCTTCAGCCTCGTGATGGCCGCGGCGCTGCCGTCGCCCGCGCTCCAGTTCGCCGCGCTGTGCATCGCCGCTGCGGCGATCTTTGCGGGACAGCCCTTTTTCTGGGTGCTGCCGGGACGCTTCCTGACCGGCGCGGCTGCGGCGGCCGGCTTCGCGGCGATCAATTCGGTCGGCAATCTCGGCGG
>JAMPIN010000032.1:0-63219 GCA_024699845.1 Aphelenchoides bicaudatus | reverse complement strand
AACGCCGCGACGTCAAGGGTCTCTACAAAAAGGCGCGCGCCGGACAGCTCAAGAATTTTACCGGCATCGACAGCCCGTATGAGGCGCCCGAGAGTCCCGAAATCCGGATAGACACGACCGCGATGACGCCCGAAGAGGCGGCGGACCTGATCATCGATCGCTTGCTGGGATAGGCATGACAACGGGGGAAACCGACGAGCAGCTTGCCGAACGGCTCGCGACCGCAGCGGGCATGATTCTGCTCGATCTTCAGGCATCGGGCGAGTTTGTGGGCAAGGCCTTGGGCCAAGCCGGCGACGCGCGGGCCAACGCGATGCTGATGGATGAATTGCGCACAGCGCGACCCGGTGACGCCATCCTTTCGGAAGAAGAGAAGGACAATGTCATACGGTGCAGCCGCCGCCGGGCATGGATCGTCGATCCGCTCGACGGCACCCGCGAATATAGCGAGGGACGAAGTGACTGGGCGGTGCATGTCGCGCTTGCGGTCGACGGCGTGCCGACGGTCGGGGCAGTGGCGTTGCCCGGATTGGGGCTGACGCTGACCTCGGGAGCTCCAAAGCCGCTCGAGCCCGCGAACGTCCCGCCGAAGATGCTCGTGAGCCGGACCCGGCCTGCCGCCGAGGCGGTTTACGTCGCCGGGAAGATGGGGGCCGAACTGCTTGCCATGGGCTCGGCAGGCGCAAAGGCGATGGCAGTCGTGCGCGGCGAAGCCGACATCTATCTCCACACGGGGGGGCAATATGAGTGGGACAATTGCGCTCCGGCGGCGGTCGCTGCTGCGGCAGGGCTGCATGTCAGCCGGGCCGACGGGTCGCCGCTCATCTATAATTGTGCTGACCCTTATCTCCCCGACCTGCTGATCTGCCGGAAGGAACTTGCCGAAGAAGTCCTGCGCTTCGCGGCGGAATATTCGCCCGCCTGACAGGCAGGGCATTGCCAGCGGCGCTGCTGCACCCTAATCCGTTGCATCGAGAAACCGAACACGGGAGAAGCATGATGACCGACCTGCCTGAAACCAACCTGACCATGCTGACGCTCGTGAAGCCCGAAGGGCAGCTCGAGGTGTCGCTCGAACGTCGCGCGATGCCGACGCCGAAACCGCATGAGGTTCTGGTCAAAGTGCTCGCTTCGCCGATCAACCCTTCCGACCTCGGCCTGCTGTCGACCGGAAGCTGTCCTGTCTCTCATCGTCACCCCGGACTTGATCCGGGGTCCATGACGACCGGGCGGCTATGGATCCCGGATCAAGTCCGGGATGACGAAAGAGAGGGAGCGAATGGCCGCTTCCGGCGCGAGTTCGGTGGGCAGCACGTCGGGCACGACGTCGGCAGGCGGCGCGACCGGGTGCGGCCGTGCCGCGAAACGGTCGCCGCCCCGCGGATTGCTCGCATAGAGCACCGCGCCGATCGCCACGACAGCGAGCAGGACGAACAGCCAGCCCGTCCAGTCGCGCCGCAGGGGCAACGTCGATGAATCGCCGTCGGGGCGCACGGGCCGGGCTCAGATCTCCGGGAGGAAATCGGGAACCGACAGATAGCGCTCGCCGGTGTCATAGTTGAAGCCGAGCACGCGGCTGCCGGGCGGCAGTTCGGCGAGCTTCTGGCTGATTGCGGCCAGCGTGGCGCCCGACGAGATGCCGACGAGCGTGCCTTCCTGGGTCGCGGCGCGACGCGCGAAATCCTTGGCATCGGCGGCGTCGACCTTGATCACGCCGTCGAGAAGGTCGGTATGGAGGTTGCGCGGGATGAAGCCCGCGCCGATGCCCTGGATCGGGTGCGGTCCGGGCTGGCCACCCGAAATCACCGGCGAGAGGTCGGGTTCGACCGCAAAGACCTTCAGATTGGGCCAATGTTCCTTCAGAAACTGCGCCACGCCGGTGATATGCCCGCCGGTGCCGACACCGGTGATCAGGACGTCGATCGGCGTATCCTTGAAATCGGCGAGGATTTCGGGGCCCGTGGTGCGAATATGGACATCGACGTTCGCTTCATTCTCGAACTGTTGCGGCATCCATGCGCCGGGGGTCGTTTCGACCAGTTCGATCGCGCGCTCGATCGCGCCCTTCATGCCCTTTTCGCGCGGCGTCAGGTCGAAAGTCGCGCCATAGGCGAGCATCAGCCGGCGACGTTCGACCGACATGCTTTCGGGCATGACGAGGACGAGCTTGTACCCCTTGACCGCAGCCGCCATCGCGAGGCCGATGCCGGTGTTTCCCGACGTCGGCTCGACGATGGTGCCGCCCGCCTTCAGGCTGCCGTCTCTTTCGGCCGCCTCGATCATCGCGAGGCCGATGCGATCCTTGATCGACCCGCCGGGGTTGCTGCGTTCGGACTTCACCCAGACTTCGGCGTCGGGGAACAATCGTGCCATACGGATGTGCGGCGTGTTCCCGATGGTATCGAGGATCGAATTGGCTTTCATGATCGGTGCGCTCTTTCCTTGAATTCGAAACGCGGGTCGCGGCGGACGCGGTTTGGCCAGTCGCCGGCGCGGAGCCAGCGTGCCTCGTCCGCCGACGCCGGCGTGGGTGCGGGTTGTAACGAGGCGAGCAGATACTGTCCATAAGGCCAGTCCCCCACGCCCGAGTCCGCGTTGATATGTCCGAACGGCCCGGCATTGACGAAGCGCGCGTCCCAGCGGCGCGACAGGCGCCAGACATGCGCGGCCTTGGCGTAGGGATCATCATCGCTCGCGACGACGATCATCGGCGTCTGCGACGACAGCGCGGGCGAGTCGGTGAAGCTGTCGACGCGTTTGTCGCGCCGCAGTTCCGTCAGGTCGGGCGGTGCAACGAGCAGCGCACCGGCGATGCGGTCGCGCGCGACGCTGCTCGCGGCCGCGAACCAGTGCGCGAAGGCGTGGCAGCCAAGGCTGTGCGCGGCAATGAGCACGGGTTCATGCTCGGCAGCGATCGCGTCGGCGATCCGCTCGACCCACTGGTCCTTCAGCGGTTCGTCCCAGCTGCCGAGTTCGACTCGCTCGCAGCGGGCGAAGCTGCGTTCCCACAGGCTCTGCCAGTGGGTCGGGCCGCTGTTGTAGAGGCCGGGAATGGTGAGAACCTTGTGATGGATATTCGAATTTTGCATGGCGGTCGCTCCGTCGGGGGAGAGAGGGGAACCGCGGTGGCGGGTGTGGACTCAATAACTCAACTAAATAAATTGACAATGAGATCGGGCGGATCGAGCGCGCAGTGCGGTGAATGGTTGGCATCAGTCGTCGGCGGATTTGAACTGCGGCTCGAAAGTCCGCGCATGGCGCAGTTCGGGGAACAGCCAGGCCCAGAGCGCGGTCACCCCGACCGCGGCGGCGCCACCGACGACCACGGCGCTGACCGGACCGAGCGCTGCTGCCATCGCGCCGGCGCGCATTTCGCCAAGCTCGTTCGAGGCCGAAATGGCGAGCCCCGACGCGGCGCTGACGCGTCCGCGCATATGGTCGGGCGTGTTGAGCTGGATCAGCGTGCCACGCACGAAGACCGAAAACATGTCGGCGGCGCCCATCAGGACCAGCACGGCCAGCGAAAGGAGCAGGTTGGTCGACAAGCCGAACACGACCGTCCCGGCGCCGAACGCTGCGACCGCCCACAGCATCTTCACCCCGACATTGCGTTCGATCGGACGGATGGCGAGGCCGACGGCGACACCGACCGATCCGAAGGCAACGGCGGCGCGCATCAGCCCCGCGCCTTCGGCCCCGGCATGCAAGATGTCACGGGCGAAGACGGGGAACATCGCGGTGGCGCCCGCAAGCAACACGGCGAACAGGTCAAGGGTGATCGTCCCCAAGAGGAAGCGCTCGACCCACACGAACCGCAACCCGTCGACCATTTCGCGCAGCGGATGACGGCGGACTTCGGCGGGAGGCGGCAGTACGGGGCGCACGCGGCTCAGCGTGAAAGCCGAAATGGCGAGGAGAATCACCGAGAAGACATAGACCGCGCCCGGATGCGCGGCATAGATCAAGCCCCCCGCCGCGGGGCCGATCACCGATGCCGACTGCCAAGCGATGCTGCTCATCGCGATCGCACGCGGCAGAACGGCGGGCGGGACGATGTTGGGTGCAATCGCACTCATGGCTGGACCCGAGAAGACCCGCGCGACACCGTGCAGTGCGGCGAGACCGAACAGAAGCGGCAGCGTCAGCTGGTCATGCCAGGTGAACCAGCCGAGCGTCGCGGCGATGAGCAGATCAATGAGGTTCGAGAAGATCGCAACACTGCGGCGTTCGAACCGGTCGGCCGCCCAGCCCGCGACCGGAGTCAGGATCGCCAGCGGAACGAACTGGAAGAGGCCGAGCAGCCCGAGCTGGAACGACGCTTCCTTGATCGACATGCCATAGTCGGTGCGCGCGGTGTCATAAAGCTGGTAGCCGATCACCACGACCATCGCGATCGTCGCCATCACCGCGGTGAAGCGCGCCACCCAGAAATAGCGGAAATCGGGATAGCTGAGCGGGGAGGGGGCCGGAGCGAGCGGTGCCGGCATAACCGGTTCTTCGCCTTCGGGTGGAGGAATCGTTGCCATTGTGCTTCGCCGTAGCCCGCTTTTCGCGGCTGTCCAGATGGCATGGCTTTGCCGTTCGTCGATTATCGGGTGTCATTGGTCGGCACGGCTGGCAGAAGCGCGCGACAGGAGTCAGGGAGATACTCGAATGAAAAGCAAATTTGCCCGTTTCGGCGGCGCGGCGATGGCTGCGACGCTGCTGGTCCTTACCGCTTGCAACGCGTCGGACAACAAGTCGGCGACCGCATCGAATGCAAAGAACTGGACCGAATTCCGCGATAATTTCCTCGCCGGCTATTTCCCGCTCAATCCGAATTTCGCCGTCTATCAGGGCAAGCATGAATATGACGGGCAACTGCCCGACTGGTCGCCCGAGGGGCTGGAGAAGCAGGCGGCCTATCTCGAAAAGGCGATCGCAGACGCGAAGGCGTTCGATGGCGAGATGACCGACGCCGAAAAATTCGAGCGCGACTATCTGGTCCACGTCGCACAGGGCCAGCTCTTCTTCCTCCGCGACACCGATTTCGCGCAGAAGAACCCGTCCTTTTACACCGGCGCGCTGGACCCCAATGTCTATATCGCGCGCCCCTATGCCGACGCGACGACGCGGATGAAGGCGTTCATCGCCTATGCCGAAAAAGTCCCCGCAGCGGCGGCGCAGATCAAGGCGAACCTGAAACTCCCGCTACCCGCGACCTTCGTCAAATATGGCACGGCGGGCTTCGGCGGTTTTGCCGACTATTATAAGGGTGACGCCAAGGCAGCCTTTGCCTCGGTCAAGGACGAGGCGCTGCAGAAGCAGTTCGACGAGGCGGCCGCGAAGGCCGGCGCCGCAATGACCGATCTCGCCAAATATGTCGGATCGCAGCCGGGCACGCCCGATGGCTATGCGCTGGGTGCCGAGAAATTCTCGAAGATGATCCTGACCAACGAGGGCGTCGATACACCGCTCGACGAGTTGGAGCGGATCGGGCAGGCCGACCTCAAGCGCAACCAGGACGCGCTGAAGGCCGCGTGCGCAACCTATGCCGCCGGCATGACGATCGCCGACTGCATGAAGAAGATGAATTCCGACAAGCCCGCCGACGGTCCCGTCGCCGAGGCGCGGCGGCAACTGCCGACGCTGCGCGCCTTCCTGATCGAAAAGGATATCGTCTCGATCCCCGGCACCGAACAGGCGCAGGTCGAGGAATCGCCGCCGTACAACCGGCAGAACAGCGCCTATATCGACATCCCCGGACCGTATGAAAAAGGCCTGCCGTCGGTCTATTATATCTCGCCGCCCGATCCGGCGTGGGACAAGCAGACGCAGGCCGATTTCGTGCCGGGCCGCAAGGATCTGATGTTCACCTCGGTCCACGAGGTGTGGCCGGGCCACTTCCTCAATTTCCTCCACTCGAACCGCGCCGAGAGCATTTTCGGCAAGCTGTTCGTCGGCTATGCCTTTGCCGAGGGCTGGGCGCATTATACCGAAGAAATGATGTGGGACGCGGGGCTGGGCGACGGCGATCCCGAAACGCATATCGGGCAGCTTTCGAACGCGCTGCTCCGCGATTGCCGCTACCTTTCCGCCATCGGCCTGCACACCAAGGGCATGACGGTCGCCGACAGCGAAAAGCTGTTCAAGGAACAATGCTATCAGGATGAAGGCAATGCCCGCCAGCAGGCGGCGCGCGGCACTTATGATCCGGCCTATCTCAACTACACGATGGGCAAGCTGATGATCCGCAAGCTGCGCGAGGACTGGACCAAAGGCGACAAGACGAAGTGGAAGGCGTTCCACGACGAGTTCCTGTCCTATGGCGGACCCCCGATCCCGATGGTCCGCGCCGCGATGATGAAGGAAGCGTCGCCGAAGGCGGTGTTCTAGCCTCTTGGCGCCAGGTTGCGCGTGCCGGTCAGCTCGACGGCGCGCGCAGCCGCGCGACGAAGAAGCCGTCGAGGCCCCCGGCGTCGGCGAGCGTGCCCGGCAAGGTACGTATGAAGCCGCCCTCGTCGGGCTCGATCGCACGAGGCAGTTCATCGCCGCGGACCGGATCGACCGTCCAGTCCCGATGACCGTCGAGAAAGTTCGCTATCTGACCCTCGCCCTCGGCACGCTCGAGCGAGCAGGTCGCATAGACCAGCACGCCGCCCGGTTTGACCCAGCGTGCGGCGCGCGCGAGCAGATCGGTCTGGAGCGCCGCCATTTCGGCGATTTGCGCCGGCTCGATCCGGTGGAGCACGTCTGGATGGCGGCGGAAGATTCCCGTGGCCGAACATGGGGCGTCGAGCAGGATCGCGTCGGCGGGAGCCGTGGGTTCCCACGACCGGATATCGCCCTGGACGATGTCGGCCGCAAACCCGGTCCGCTCCATGTTGCTGCGCAGCCGCTCGAGCCGCTTCGCGCTTGCGTCGACGGCGACGACATTCCACCCCGCCGCCGCGAGCTGCATCGTCTTGCCGCCGGGCGCGGCGCAAAGGTCGAGCACGGTCCGGCCTTCGCCCGCGCCTAGCAGACGCGCCGGCAAGCTCGCCGCAAGATCCTGGACCCACCAGCCGCCTTCGCGGTAGCCGGGCATGTCCTCGACCGCCTGCCCGCGCGGCAGGCGCCGGTGGCGCGGGGCGAGCGAAACCGCGTCGGGCCATTCGCCGGCGTCCGGCTCGGCCGCGAAGCTCAGGTCGATCGGCGGCGGCGCGCTCCACGCCGCCTCCGCCGCTTCGCTCGTGCCGCTTCCCCACTGTTCGCTCCACCGCGCGGCCGTGCCGGCGGGAAGGCTCGCGCGTTCGGGAAGTTTCCATTCCTCCTGCTGCGCGCGCGAAAGGATCGCATGGACCAGTCGTCGCGGCCCGCCGTCGACGAGCGGCAGCGCGGTCGAAACCACGGCGTGCCCCGGACTTTTCAGTACCAGCAACTGCGCCAGCGCGATCCGCAGCACCGCGCGCGATTTGACGTCGTCGGGAAGCGGCTGCGCCGTCGCGCTGTCGATCAGCGTGTCGATGTCGACCATCCAGCGAAGCGCTTCGGACGCGATCGCGACGGCGAAGGCGCGATCGGGACCGGTCAGGCCTTGCGCGGCGGCATGCATTGCGACGTCCAGCGGATCACCGCGGCGCAGGATCGCATCGAGAAGTCGCAGCGCCGCGCGGCGCGTTGCCATGCCGGGCGGATCGGCATCGCGCGGCGAACGGCGAATTCTGGCGGGGTCGACGGTCAGCCATGACGGGAGCGGACGAGGTTGGCGCGAAGCATGGAAAATCCTATAAGGCCGACATCATGACCGACAACAGCGAAAACCGGACCATCGGCGGCACGCCGCGCGCAGCGAAACGGCCCGCGCACATCAAGGCGCCTGCTAACTGGACAAACAGCCCGGTCCCGGTGCCCGCGGCGATCCGCGAAGAAGAAGCCGAGGCGCAGCCGGGCGGACGCAATCCGGTTCGTTATGGCGACTGGGAGCCTGGGGTCTCGCGATCGATTTCTGACGCTTGGGCGTCAGCGGAGCGAGCGTTGCGAATGGCGGCGATCGACGTCGCGTTCGTGCGGCTACCACGACCGGCGGTATCCGAAGGGGCCCGGACAAATCGACGGGCCAGCGCCACGCCGCGTGGTCGCCGCGCGATATCCGCGACGGCGACCAGGGGCATCGATTTCCTCAGACGGCGGGGACTTCGGTAATTTCCGGCACCTTGCCCGCCTTGACCTGTTCGGCGAAGATTTCGCGCATCAGCTGCAACGAGAAGAGGTGGGCGAAGATCAGGCCGAGGATGCCGTTCTGCATCATCTTGCGCAGCACATCACCGCGCAGTTCGCGCAGCTTGTTTTCGTCGACCATCTGGAAGCCGCGATAGACGTAGGGCTTGTCGTTGCCTTCCTGCTGGATGCTGACTTCGCCGTCCATCAGCAGATCGGCCTTTTTGAGTTCGTCCATGAACATGCCGGTGCGCTGGCCGGCTTCTTCGAAATTCTTGCAGAATTCGAGAATGGCCTGAACCGGCGCGGTGGGCTGGCCGCCCTCGAACAGCGCGTCGCCTTCGTCGAACTTGCCGATCGCGCCCGAGGTCGGGTCGAAGCACAGCGACAATTCTTCCGAATTCGGCTGGAGCCGGGCGAGGAGGAACGGATAGCGGCGGACATAGGCGGGAACATAAACCGGGTTGAGCAGCTTGCCTTCGTCGTCGACGAAGGTGTTCACGCCTTCATTCAGGCCCATCAGCGCCAGCGGAACCGGATTTTCGCCTGCCGAAAACACGATCGGGTAAAAGCGGCAAGCCGACACGAATTCGTCCGACGTCAGCGGAATCGCGTGCTGGCTTACGAGGAAATCGGCCTTGTCGAGCGCGCGGGCGTGATAATCGGCATGATCGACGCTCGAAAGCGGCAGAAGATCTTTATAGAAAAGAGGCAGATTGGAAGGGACGGGCGCAGCGGCCATGATCGAACTCCGGCTAAGGGCTCCCGGCGGGCCGGGATAAAAGGGTAAAGGCGCGCCTTATTGACCCGCGTCCCGCCGCGCAAGGGGCGATGGCGATCGATATTAATGTTCGGGCAAGGTCTCAGGCGATCAGCTTGCCCGGATTGAAAATCCCTGCCGGATCGAGACCCGATTTTACGCCGCGCAAGGCCGCGAGCCGTGCCGCGCTGTCGAGTTCGGCCAGAACCCCCCGTTTCATCTGCCCGATGCCATGTTCGGCCGAAATCGATCCGCCCAGCTCAATGACGTGCGAATAGACCAGCCGGCTTACGGCTTCGCCATGTTCGGCGAGCCATGCCTGGCCATCGATTCCCGTCGGCGGCTGGACGTGGTGATGCACATTGCCATCGCCCAGATGTCCGAAGGACAAGGCACGCGCACCCGGGAAAGTGCGTTCGAGCCGGCCCGGATTTTCAGCGATGAATGTCGGCATCAGTTCGACCGGGACACTGATGTCATGTTGCAGCGCCGGGCCTTCGGCGCGTTCGGCTTCCGAAATCGAATCGCGCAGACGCCAGAAGTCCTCGCTCTCCTGATCGTTCTTCGCGATCACCACGTCGCGGATCAGCCCGGCATCCATTGACGCGGTGAGTTGCCGTTCGAGCGCGTCCCCGAGCGCCCTGTCGTCCTCACCCGCCAGTTCCGCGAGCACGTGCCATGGATGCGGTGCGCCAAGCGGCGCGCGCGTCCGGGGAATGTGGCGGAGCACGGCATCGAGGCAGCTCTGCGGAATAATTTCGAACCCTTCGAGTTCGCGGCCGATTGCCGCGTCGAGCCGCCGCAAGAGGGCGAGGGCGGTTTCGGGTGAACCGACCCCCAGCCATGCGGTGCGCCGCGCGGCCGCCGCGGGCACCAGGCGCAACGAAGCAGCGGTGACGATTCCCAAAGTGCCTTCGGCACCGCACAGCAGGTGGCGAAGATCGTAACCGCGATTGTCCTTCTTGAGCGGAGCAAGGCCGTCGAAGATGCTGCCGTCGGGCAACACCGCTTCGATCCCCGCGACCAGCGCGCGCATCGTTCCGTGACGCAGAACCTGCGTCCCGCCGGCATTGGTGGAAACGAGCCCGCCGATGGTCGCGGAACCCTTCCCCCGAGCGTGAGCGGAAATCGCAGCCCGCGGGCCAGCACGGCATCGTGAAAATTCTGTAGCACGACCCCGGCATCGGCGACCGCGATCTGCGCGTCCGTGTCGATCTGCCGTACCCTGTTCATCCGCCGCAGACTGACGAGCAACTGGTCGCCGCTCGCATCGGGGGTCGCGCCGCCGACCATGCCGCTGTTGCCGCCTTGCGGTACGAGTGCGGCCTTTGCTTCGGCACATAGTCGAACGATTGCGGCTACTTCTCCGGTCGACGACGGCGAGAGCATTGCGGCCGCGCGGCCATGATATTTGCCGCGCCAGTCGGTCAACCATGGCGCCATCATGTCGGGGTCAGTGCTATAGCCTTTGGGGCCAAGCAGGCGGGCGAGGGCATCGAGCAGCGATGCGGATGGTGGACGCGTCATGCCGTTTCCCTCCGGATATTTTCTGCGCGGCGTTCGCGCAGGGGGTGACAGCAGTTCATTTGATGTTCAATCATCCTTGTTAAAAGGGGCGTTGGACGAATAGTATCTTTTCGTCCAGCGGGCATGGACGCGGGAGCGACGGGTGAGCAGCATCTTCTGTCAGGACGCCGAAGGAGCGGCAGCGAGCCTGTGCTGACGGCGGCATTCCTGTGGTTCGCAGCCGCCGCACCGGTGGCCGACGGGACGGTGCCGGTGGCCGCGCCCGATCCGCTCGTCGCCGTCGTGGTGCCGGCACCCGAACAGGGCAGTTCCTTTTGGCAGGTCGTGATCGAACAGCAGCTCATCATCCGCGTTCCCGCCCGGCGATCGTCGATCAATAATTTTGCGGCGGGCCCCGGATCGTCGGGACGCGACACAGAGCTGCCCGTCGTGTGGAAAGAGAAAAAAGCCCCGAAATGCATTGCGATGCGCAATATAATGGGGATGCAGGCGGTGCAGCGCGACAGTATCGATCTGATCACGCGGCAAAAGCAAAGATTGCGCGCACAGCTCAATCGCGGCTGCCGCGCGCTCGACTTTTACGCAGGCTTTTACATGCAGGGCAGCAAGGACGGGCGACTTTGCGAGGATCGTGACCAGATTCACGCCCGGACCGGTGCCAAATGCGAGATCGACAAGTTCCGGTTGATGGTTCCGGTTCGCGACGACGACGACTGATCGCCTTTTTCGTCGCCTTTCCTTGACTTTTTATCGCCTTTTCCCCAATGGCCGCGGCAACGCTCGCCTGCGTGGGCGGCTGGGCGCTCTCTCTTTTCCGGACATGATACCCCATGAAATTTGCCGACCTCGGCCTTTCCGACGAACTTTTGCGCGCGATCGACGAGTCGGGCTATGACGAAGCGACGCCGATTCAAGGCAGGCGTGATCCCGTCCGTATTGATGATGCGCGACATCACGGCATCGCCCAGACCGGCACCGGCAAGACGGCATCACTTCGTGTTGCCGATGATCGATATTCTGGCCCATGGCCGCGCCCGCGCGCTGATGCCGCGCTCGCTGATCCTCGAGCCGACCCGCGAACTCGCCGCGCAAGGTCGCCGAGAATTTCGAGAAATACGGCAAGTATAACAAGCTTTCGATGGCGCTGCTGATTGGCGGCGTACAGATGGGCGATCAGGTCAAGGCGCTGGAAAAGGGCGTCGACGTGCTGATCGCGACGCCGGGCCGGCTGATGGATCTGTTCGAACGCGGCAAGATCCTGCTCACCGGCTGCAACCTGCTGGTGATCGACGAGGCGGACCGGATGCTCGACATGGGCTTCATCCCCGATATCGAAAATATCTGCACCAAGCTGCCGGCCAATCGCCAGACCCTGCTCTTTTCGCGCGACGATGCCGCCGCCGATCAAGAAACTGGCCGACAAATTCCTGTCGAACCCCAAGACCATCGAGGTCGCGCGTCCGGCAAGCCGGAACGAGAATATCGAACAGTTTCTGGTCAAGACCGGTCCGCAACAGCGCAAGCGCAACACGCTGCGCGACCTGATCGAAGCCGAGGACATCGGCACCGCGATCATCTTTTGCAACCGCAAGACCACCGTGCGCGAACTGGCGAAGTCGCTCCAGCGTCATCGATACAAGGCGGGCGAAATCCATGGCGACATGGATCAGTCGAGCCGCATCGCCGAACTAGACCGGTTCAAGGCCGGCACGATCAACATATTGGTGGCATCGGACGTTGCGGCGCGCGGCCTTGACGTCAAGGGCGTCAGCCATGTCTTCAACTTCGATGCGCCCTGGCATCCGGACGATTATGTGCACCGTATCGGCCGTACAGGCCGTGCGGGCGCCAAAGGGCGCGCTTTTACGCTGGTGACGCCGTCCGATGGCGAGGCGATCGACAACATTCAGAAGCTGACCGGATATAAAATTCCGGTTCATGGCGGCGGCACCGCAGCGGTCGAAACCGCGGCGCCCGATCGCGATGGCGACGAAGGCGAGCCGCGCCGTGGCCGTTCGGCGCGCGGCGGACGCGGCCAAGGCGCAGCGAAGCCGGACAAGGTTTCCGGGCGCTCGACGGATGCCGCGTCCGAAGCGAGACCGGCAAAGACGGCGCGCGGCGATCGCAAGCCGGCACCTGCGCCGAAACCGAAGCATGACGATATCGACGGTCCCGACGATGGCTGGAACGGTCCGATGCCGGATTTCCTGTCGGTCGGCTTCGGCAGCTGACCTCGGTGCGGCAACGGGAGGCGGTCAGAGCCTGACCAGCATTTTCCCGATATTGCGCCCCCGCAAACAGGCCAAGGAACGCGTCGGGCGCGGATTCCAGCCCGTCATGTATCGTTTCGCGCATGGTCACCGCACCGCTGGCGATCAGGCCCGCCATGTCCGCGTAGAATTCCTCCATGCAGTCGATGAACTGATCGGTGTAGATGAAGCCCTCCATGCGGATTCGCGCCGGGATGGCGCGCACCAGATACTTCATCTCCTGCGGCTTTGCGTCGTTATAGACATCGATCATACCGCAGATCGCGAAGCGCGCGAAATCATTGGCCACTGCAAACGCCGCGTCGAGATGTTCGCCGCCGACATTGTCGAAATAGACATCGATCCCGGGTTTGCCGAGGCGTTCGAGCGCTGCGGCGAGTTGCGGCAGCACAGGTCCGGACTTGTAGTTGATCACGGCATCGGCGCCGAGATCCTCGACCCACCCGCATTTCCCGGCACCACCGGCGGAGGCGATTACGGTCATTTCGCGCGCCTTGGCGATCTGGACGACCGCCGAGCCGACCGCGCCGGCGGCCGCCGAGACAAACACGGTGTCACCGGGCCTGGCCGCCGCGACGCGGAGCAGGCCGATCCATGCCGTACCGCCGGTCAGGCCCATATTGTGGAGGAACGTCTGCGGCGGCATTCCCGCAGACAGCGCTTCTGCGGGCAATTTGTTCGGCATCATGTCGAGGCCGATGATGCCGCCGTCACGCCAACCGCCCATGTGGAGGATCAGGTCGCCCGTCGCAAAACCATCCATCGTGCTTTCGATCACTTCGCCGATCGCACCGCCGGTCATCGGCTGATCGATCTGGAAGCTTGCGGCATAGCTTCTGGCGTCGTTCATCCGCCCGCGCATATAGGGGTCGACCGAAAGCCACAGGTTGCGAATGCGCAGCTGGTCCTTGTCGAGCGGTGCGTCGGTCATCTCGCGGAGTGCAAAATTGTCCATCGTCGGCAGCCCGTGCGGACGACTGGTCAAATGCCATGCCTTGGCCATCGGAATCCCCATTCCTCGATTTTTCGGCGTGGCGGCGGCAATCGGCACAAAAGCCGTTGCCACTGCCAACCGGTGCCGTTAAGACCGCGCCGGTCGCGGGGCCGTAGCTCAGATGGGAGAGCGCTGCAATCGCACTGCAGAGGTCAGGGGTTCGATTCCCCTCGGCTCCACCAGCGACCTCCCGGAGCATCAGCCTACAAGATCGCGAACCATGTCGTTCGTGTCCTGACGATTGTCGGAGGGCTGGAAGGCGTCGCGAGCCTGATCCATGCACGATGCCCGCGGCATCGGTCTTCGCCAGCGACGCCTCCCGACTTGTCAGCTTGCCGGGGTATCCGGCGCGGACTTTTCGCCAAGACGTCGGCGGATGGTGACGGCGGCACGGCTGCGCCACAGCCCGACGAGCAGCGCGAGGATGATGCCCCACGGCAGGACCGCAGCGCCAAGCGTCAGGACGAAGGACAGTGCCGCGCTGCCGCTGCGCATCAGCGTTTCGCCCGCATTGGCGAAGGGGTTTTCGTGGCCGATCCCCGGCAGCCCGCCATCGCTGACATAGTTGAACGCAACGCTGGTCCAGGCGATACGGGCTTCGCCCGCGCGCCGGCTCTGGCGTTCGTCGCCGATCTGACCGCGGAACTGGGCGATCCGGGCAAGGATCTCGGCCCGCTCGCTCTTGCCGAGACCGCCTGCCTTGAGTCGCTCCTCCAGTCGGGCGATTTCGGCTTCGGAACCCGCGCTGCGTTGCTGCGAGGCGAGGATCCCGGTGCCGACATCTTCGCCGGCGACACTCGCGTCGGCGAGGACGCCTTCGGCCTTTTCGACGCTGGCGATTGCATTGGCGCCGAACTTGCGGGCGATACCGGGTTCGAGCCTGAACTGCGTCTGCGCCTCCACGAGTTTCTCATCGGTCAGCTGATATCGGACATCGGCGATGCGGCAACGCTGAACGCCGAGCGTTTCGCAGGCGGCGGCATGTTCTTCCTGAATTTTCGAAATGCGATTATCGGCGAGGCGGAAGGTATAGGCATAGTCGAAGGCGACACCCGGGGCGGCTTCTATGCCGATCCGGGGGCTGCTGCAGCATCGGCAGAGCTTTCTTCAACAGCAGCGGGTTCGGCAGTGGAGGTTTCGGTTATCGCAGCATCTTCGGCCGACTTTTCCGAGCAGCCGATCAGGGCGAGCGTCATCGCGCCCGCTAAGAGCTTATTTCGCATGCAGAGTCTTCCCAAAGCGACTCGTTGGCCGCGTGGGATGGCATATCATAACTAAAGTAGTAGACAATATAAAATCAGGCGGCCTTGACGAAGCTGTCGAGCACCCGCTTGCTGCCGGCCGACACGAATTCGACCTCCAGCTTGTTGCCGTCGATATCCATGATTTCGCCGTATCCGAATTTCTCGTGGAACACGCGCATCCCGATCGCGAGGTCCGATCGCGCCTTGGCACCGACCGAAGCGGCGGGGCCGCGCTCGGACGGCGCCGGAGCGCGCGTGACCGTCGTGGATGCTGCCATCGCCCGTTGCCAGGCCGGCCCGCGGGTCATCGTGCGCGCGGGCTGACGTTCCGCGACATGCGCGAAGGGATCGCCCTGCGCCGACCAGTTCGCGCGCCACAGGCTCTGGCCACCGCCGAAGCTGTTCTCGCTGTCGACATGTTCGGGCGGGATTTCGGCCGATGAAGCGGCTTGGGATGCTGCTGGTCCACTTGGCCGTAGATCCGGCGGTTCGCGGCGTGGATAGATGGTCGCGCGCTGCCGGGCGCGGGTGATCGCGACATAGGCGAGGCGGCGTTCTTCCTCGAGGCTGGCGAGGCCGCCTTCGTCCATCGACGCCTGTGACGGGAAGACGCCCTCTTCCCAGCCGGCAAGGAAGACGTGTGTCGAACTCCAGCCCCTTCGGCGGCATGGATTGTCATGATGGTGACCTTTCGGCTCGTCGTCGTTATTCTCGCGGTCCATGACGAGGCTGACATGTTCGAGGAACGCGCCGAGCGTTTCATATTCCTCCATCGCGCGGACGAGTTCGGAGAGGTTCTCCAAGCGTCCCGCGGCTTCGACGCTGCGGTCGGCCTGAAGCATCGCGGTATAGCCGGACTCGTCCAAGGATGAGCTGGGTGAGTTCGGGGTGCGGAGCGCAGCCGTGGCTTCGCCTTTTTCCTGCCAGCCGCGGACCTGTGCGACGAAGTTCGCGAGCTGACGCCGGGCCTGCGGGGTCAGCTCGTCGGTTTCGATCAGGCGCGCGGCAGCGTGGAGGAGACGATGCCTGTTCGTGGCGCGCATATTGGTGGATGCGCTGGAGTCGCCTTGTCGCCCAAGCCCGCGCTTGGGGGTGTTGACGATGCGTTCGAAGGCGAGGTCGTCGGCGGGCTGGTGGACGAGGCGGAGATAGGCGAGCGCATCGCGGATTTCGGCGCGTTCGTAGAAGCGGAAGCCGCCGACGATGCGATAGGGCAGGCCGATCGCGATGAAGCGGTCTTCGAATTCGCGCGTCTGGAACTGCGCGCGGACGAGGATGGCGAAGTCGATCGAGGCTTGCCTTCGCGATGCTGGAGCGTTTCGATCTCCTCGCCGACCCGGCGGGCCTCTTCGGGGCCGTCCCACACGCCGACGACACGCAGCTTGTCGCCCGGTGTCGAGATCGGTCCACAAGGTCTTGCCGAGCCGGCCCGAATTCTGCGCGATCACTGCGCCGAAGCCGCGGCGAGGATTTGCGGCGTCGAGCGGTAATTCTGTTCGAGGCGAATCACCTTCGCGCCGGGAAAGTCCTTTTCGAAGCGAAGGATGTTCGCCACTTGCGGCGCCGCGCCAGGAATAGATCGACTGGTCGTCGTCGCCGACGCAGCAGATATTCTTGCGCGTCCTGCGCGAGCAGGCGGAGCCAGAGATACTGGCTGGCGTTGGTGTCCTGATATTCGTCCACCATGATGTAGCTGGAAGCGCTGTCCTGATATTGTTCGAGCACGTCGCGGTGGGTCCTCAGGATGACCAGCATGTGGAGCAACAGGTCGCCGAAGTCGCAGGCGTTGAGCGTTTTCAGCCGCGCCTGATACAGCGCGTAGAAGCGCTGCCCCTTGCCGTTGGCCGAAGAGTTCGGATCGGCCGGCATCGAGTATCGGGGGTGAGCCCGCTGTTCTTCCAGCCGTCGATCAGGCCGGCGAGCTGGCGCGCGGGCCAGCGCTTTTCGTCGAGGTGCTTCGGCTTGTATCAGCTGCTTGAGCAGGCGCGAAGCTGATCGTCGGTGTCGAAGGATGGTGAAATTGCTCTGAAGTCCGACGAGTTCGGCGTGACGGCGCAACATCTTCGCCGCGATCGCTGTGGAAGGTGCCGAGCCACGGGCATGCCCTCGACCGCGTCGCCGACCAGGCTGCCGATGCGTTCGCGCATCTCGCGCGCCGCCTTGTTGGTGAAGGTCACCGCTGAGGATTTCGGATGGCCATGCGCGGCGGGTCGCCATGATGTGCGCGAGGCGCGCGGTGAGCGCCGGCGGTCTTGCCCGTGCCGGCACCGGCGAGCATCAGCACCGGACCTTCGGTGGTGAGCACCGCCTCACGCTGCGGACCGTTGAGGCCGTGCAGATCAGGGCGGGGGCCAAACGGCCGGGGCGGGCAAGGTCGGGCAGGGAGGCTGGGGTATCGTTCACGCGCGAACGATTAGGGAACAGCGAGCAGGCTGTCCAGTGCGGTGAGGCGGTCCGAGGGGGTCGTTCCGCTGCGTTTCAATTCGTCGAGCGTGACACGCGCCATCGCGCGATAGGCAGGCAGCAGGCCGGGGCTGAGGGCCCCGAGCGTGGCGAGATGGCCAGCGATCGTTTGTGCGTCGCCCCGCAACAGCGGACCGGACAATCCTGCGAAACCGTGATCGAGGCTGTTTTCCAGCGCTGCGCGAACGAGGGGCGCGAGCAGGCCCGCAGGATCATCGACCCCGGCATCGCGCAACGTGTTCGCAGCGCCGGCGATGAGCGTGACCAGATGGTTCGACGCGTGACAGAGTGCGGCGTGATAGAGCGACCGCCGATCCTCCGCGATTTTCACCGCAACGCCGCCCAGCAACGCGACGATCCGTTCGGCCTGTCCGGTCGCCTCGGGCGTCGAGCCGGTGACCGCAAAACGCGCGCCGCCCATACGCTGCGCTTCGCCCCGCGGATTGCCGGTGAAAGTCATGGCGGGATGGATCGCGGCGGTCAGGGCGCCGGCCATGCGCAAGGGCTCAAGGATTGCGGCACCGCTGTGTCCGCTGACGTGAAAAACGATGGGTGAGGAACCCGGCGGGAGTAGCCGGGCCAGATCGAATGCGACATCTTCGAGCGCGTCGTCGGACACGGCGATCGCAACGGCGTCGCACATCCGCATCAAGCCCTCCGCATGTGCGGCAACCGCCGTGCGGCCAATGCTGGCTGCGGCGGAACGCGCGTGCTCGGCGGTCCGGTTCCACAGGATTGGCGGAGCGATCGAGTGCGGGACAAGGGCGACAGCAAGCGCTTGCGCGACGCGGCCAGCGCCGACGATGCCGACCTGACGAAATTTCGGAGTGTCCATGCCTCCACTTTACCCCGCGGTGGCGCTTTCGCCAATTGTACCAAATTCGCGATCGAAGGGTTTATCTCCCGATTGCCGGCCTCTACGGTCAAAACATGCGGGAATATCAAATCATCCGGCTTGCCGGGGCTGCACTTGCGACATTGGCCGTTTCAGCCTGCGCGGGCGGCAACTATCGTCCGGTCGCCGATACGCCGGTGCGGATTGGCCCGGCCTACACGATCCGCGGCACGACCTATGTGCCCGCCGCCGCACCCGCCTATGACGCGCTCGGTTATGCGAGCTGGTACGGCAGCGAGTCGGGAAACCGCACTGCGAATGGCGAGCAGTTCCGGCCGGGCTGGATCACCGCCGCACACACGACGCTGCCGCTGCCGACCTATGTCGAGGTGACCGCGCTCGATACAGGCCGGCGGATTATCGTGCGGGTCAATGACCGGGGTCCGTTTGCGCTCGGTCGGGTCATTGATCTGTCGCGCGGTGCGGCGGAACAGCTCGGCATGAAAGCGCAGGGCCATGCGCCGGTTCGCGTGCGCAGGGTCGAACCGACCGAAAAGGATCGCGAGCGCTTGCGTAAGGGAAAACCGGCGGCTTCGTTGGCCCCGGTGTCGCAACGGGAGCTGCAGCGATTGCGGGCACAGCTCCCTCCGCGGTGAGCATTCGCGCTTGCATGAAGCCGGGCAAGGCGTTCAAAGCGGCCCCGACATCAATCGGGGAGGGCGTTGCGTGGATCTGGCACCATATCGGGCGCACCGGCGCATCCTGACCGCGAGCCTCGTCGGCACTGCGGTCGAATTCTACGATTTCTATATCTACGGCACCGCAGCAGCGCTGGTGTTCGGCCCGCTCTTCTTTCCCGAAAGTTCGGATTCGGCGCAGCTGATGTACAGCTTCATGACCTTCGGGCTCGCCTTCTTCGCGCGGCCCGTCGGCGCGATCGTATTCGGTCACTATGGCGACCGCATCGGGCGCAAGTCGACACTCGTCGCGTCGCTGATGCTGATGGGCGCCTCGACGCTGCTGATCGCCTTCCTGCCGACCTATGAGATGGTCGGATGGATAGCGCCCTTGCTGCTCTGCATCCTGCGTTTCGGGCAGGGGTTCGGGCTCGGCGGCGAGTGGGGAGGGGCGGCATTGCTCGCGGTCGAGAATGCGCCGCCCGGATGGAAATCGCGCTTCGGCATGTTTCCGCAATTGGGCGCTCCCGTCGGGTTCATCGCAGCGAACGGATTGTTCCTGCTGCTCGGGCTCGGGCTGAGCGACGCCGATTTTGCGGCGTGGGGCTGGCGCATCCCGTTTCTCCTCTCGGCGATCCTCGTCGGGCTGGGACTGTGGGTGCGGCTGAAGATCGGCGAGACGCCCGACTTTGCAGAAGCGTTGGAGAAGGAAACGCCGGTCGCGGTGCCGCTCGGCGATTTGTTCCGGCATCATCTGGTTGCGACGTTCGCGGGGACGTTCGCGGTCGTCGCCTGTTTCGCGATTTTCTATCTCGCGACGAGTTTCGCGCTGGGGCATGGGACGCAAGCGCTTGGATATCCGAAAGAGCAGTTCCTGCTGATCCAGCTCGGTGCGATCCTGTTCATGGCGGTCGGTATCATCTTCGCGAGTTACTGGAGCGACGCGTCGAGCGAACAGCGCGTGCTGACATGGGGTTGCGGCGCAACGGTACTCGTCGGGCTCGTGTTCGGCCCCTCGCTGGCGTCGGGCAACTGGCCGCTCATTTTCCTTGGCCTTGCCGCGGCGCTTTTTGTGATGGGGCTCGTCTATGGTCCGCTCGGAAGCTGGCTGACCGGACTGTTCCCGGTGCATGTGCGCTATACGGGCGCGTCGGTCGCCTTCAATGCGGGCGGGATATTGGGCGGTGCGATGGCGCCGATCATCGCGCAATGGCTGAGCGAGCGCGGCGGGACGGCGATGGTCGGGCTCTATCTGGCGCTGGCGGGTGTCGTGAGCTGGCTGGGCCTTCTGATGGTCCGGCGGACCGTTATGCAGGCCTGAGCAGCGTCAGTTTCGCCTTGCCGACCTTGCGTGTCGCATCGATTTCAAAACCCGCGATCTCGACCATTTCTTTCTCCGCCGTTTCGATCGAGATCAGGCTGTCGGGCCCGATCCAGCCGAGACGATTGAGCTTGTCGAGCGCCACGCTGCCGGCACCTGTGTCGTAGGGCGCATCGAGCAGAAGAAGGTCGTAGGTACGCCGCGCCGGTCCCAGTGCGAGAACCGATCCGGCGTGAATGTCGGCGCGCGGCGTTGCCCCGAATGCCGCCAAATTCTTGCGTAATATGTCGAGCGCATCGCGGTCCTGCTCGGCGAACAGACATTGCTCGGCACCGCGCGACAGCGCCTCGATCCCGAGTGCGCCCGATCCCGCAAAGAGGTCGGCGACAACCAGCCCCTCGAAACTGCCGACGCGGCTCGTCAGCATCGAGAAGAGCGTTTCGCGTGTGCGGTCCGCAGTCGGACGCGTCGCATCGTTCCTGGGCGCGAGCAGCTTGCGGCCACGCCATTCGCCGGAGATAACCCGCATCAGCCGAGGTGCCGGCGGAATTTGAACAATTCGTCGCGCGGCACGACATCGACCGCGCCGAGCGGCATGCCGCCAAGTTCGAACGCGCCGTAACGCGTGCGGATCAGACGGCTGACCTGCAACCCGAAATGTTCGAGCACCTTGCGCACTTCGCGGTTCTTGCCCTCGGTCAAGGTCATTTCGACCCACTGGTTGCGGCCCGTCCGGCGCTCGAGATTGGCGTCGATCTTGCCGTAGCGGACGCCGTCGATCTCTATCCCCATCGCGAGTTCCTCGAGCTGCGCCTGGCTGATCTCGCCGAAAGCGCGGGCCCGATAGGTCCGCTCGACGCCGCTCGACGGCAGTTCGAGCTGGCGCTTGAACTCTCCGTCGTTGGTGAGGAGCAGCAGACCTTCGGTATTATAGTCGAGGCGGCCGACGGGCATCAGGCGCGGCAGGCCCTTGGGCAGCAGATCATAGATCGTCTTGCGGCCCTTCGGGTCGCGCGCCGCGGTCAGGCAACCCGCGGGCTTGTGAAAGCGGTAGAGGCGCGTCGAGACGGGCTTGGCGACGGGGTTACCGTCGACGGTCAGCCCTTCGAGCGAATTGAGCAGCGGCGCCGGCTGGACGATGACCTGACCGTTGAGCGCAATACGGCCTTCCTCGACCATGCGCTCAACATCGCGGCGCGATCCGACGCCGGCACGCGCGAGCAGCTTGGCGATGCGCTGCGGCCCGTCCTCGCGCTCGGTTTCGGGGGGCTTGATCTTCAGCGCCGAGGCGGCTCCGCGCGCGGCGCGGCGGCCTTTCGGGGCGTCGCGATCGCCGGGTTTTGGCCCCCGGCGGGGGCGGGGGCGGGGTGGACGGCGTGTCGCCCGGGGGGGGGGGGGGGGACCTCATCGGAACGGATGCGGCTTTCTTGTCGTTATTCGGGAAAATAGTGTTGCGTTGTGATCACGCTCATAGCCGGAAAAGACCCGCTTCGTCGATGGCAAGCAGAAGCGATCTTGCGGGACGGCACGGGATGGACGACGTCGACTCTTCGCCCATCGCCCGTCCTGTATCAAGCGGCTGCTGATCATCGAAAATGATGATGCGGCGTACTAATGACGATCATTGCCGCGGAACCGATCGATACGTCGTTCGCGATCTGGGTTTGATCGCACCGGACGCGAAGTCGCTCGTCTGGCACGTGATCGCCGGGCGGAGGCCGCCCCCGTGTTGCGGTCCTGCTGGTGACGGGCCAATGTCCTGCCGACGCCGAGGAGATCGCGGTCGCCTGCCTCGGCAAACCGCACAGCGCCTCTGCGCTTGGCGCGCTGCGCGCGGTCGAAACGATGACGTGCAAGAAACCAGGCGCCGCGCAAGGTTGCGGGCCTGACGACCTTCTGGCGCCCCGCCGCGGCGTGACGCGCGAGGGGCGTGATGAGGGTGGCGGCTGACGACCGGAAGCTGTCCTGTCTCTCATCGTCACCCCGAAAAAAACGAAAGGGAACCAAAAACGACGGGGGGGAACCCGGACCAAGACGGGAAAAACGAAAAAGAGGGAGCGAATGGCAGCTCCCCACCCCAAAGCCGATCTTCTCCCCTGGTATCAAACGGCTCGCCGTGAGGCGCTAATTTAGCCGCTTCCAATTTGGATCCAAGGCTCTAGGCCTTTGGGTTTGGCGATCCGCGCGCGCGGAAAGGGAGGTTCGCGATGCAGCTTGGGCTCGATTTCGTTGATACTGGTGATCGTGCTTGGGCTTGTGGTCGGTCTCGCCTTCGTGATCCCGAGCTTTGCACCCTCTCGCAAGCCGATGCCGATCGTGGCCTTTCTCCTTGGCATTTCGAGCGGTTTTCCGCTGACCCTGCTGCTCGGCACGATGACCTTCTGGCTGTCGAAGGTCGGGATCGAGAAATCGACGATCGGTTTCGCGATCGGCCTCACGACCCCCTATACGCTCAAATTCCTGTGGGCACCGCTTGTCGATCGCCTGCCGCTTCCTTTCCTGACGAAGACGTTCGGGCAGCGGCGCGGCTGGCTGTTCTTCATTCAGGCGCTACTGGTCGTTGCGATCTGGCAACTCGGCACGAGCAATCCGACCAACGACAATCTGGCCCCCTTTGCCTTCTGGGCGATCGTCGTTGCCCTTCCTGTCGGCGACGCACAGGACATCGTCATCGTATCCCTATCGCATCGAAATATTGAGTGACGCCGAATTGCCGCACGGCACCGCGATGAACCAGTTCGGATACCGGACCGCCCGAAGCAACCTTGAACTGGGCGTCTGCCGACATCACCGGACCGACTGGCGATCCTGCCCGCGCTGCTCGGCGCGCTCTTATGCGGGACCCGGGCGTTTCGACCCCAGCCGCGCGCGAGCCGCAAGCGTTGCAGGACACGGTGATCTCCGTTCCGCGATTCAAACCCTTCCCCGAAATCTTTACCCGCCACGGCGCGGTGCTGATCCTGCTGTTCGTCCTGGCTCTACAAGGTCGGCGACGCGATGGGGCAGGGGATGCCCTCAACCCGATGATCGTCGAACTGGGGTTCACCGACACCGAATTCGTCGCGATCAACAAGGGCGTCGGCTTCGTCGCGCTGATCGTCGGGTCGGCGGTCGCGGCGCCCGTTCATCGCATGGCTCGGCATGGGACGCGCCCTGCTCGTCTCGGGGCTCTTGATGATGTTCAGCAACCTGCTGTTCGCCGTGCTTGCGTCGGTCGGCCATTCGCCGTTGATGCTGGCGATTGCAGTGGGGACCGAAAATTTCACCAGCGGCATCGGGCTGACGGTGTTCGTCACCTATCTTTCGGGCCTGTCGAGCCTTGCCTACACCGCGACGCAGTTTGCGCTGCTGTCCTCCTTCGCCGCGGTCGGTCGAACATGGCTTGCAGCGCCGGGCGGATATATCGCCGAAGGGCTGGGCTGGGTCGGTTTCTGGCTGTTCACCGTTGTGATCGCGGTGCCCGGAATGCTGCTGCTCTGGATCCTCTGGAAAAAGGGCTTCGTCGTGCAGACGGTGCGCCAGCCGAGCACCGAGGACGACGGGCACGAGGTCGCTCATCCCGAAGAGGACAAGCCTATTCCGGCAGCTCCCGGTTCGCGCTGAGCACGTCGCCGGCGAGGTAGAGCGAGCCGGCGATCAGAACGATTTCGCGCGAAGGGTCGACATCGAGATCGCCCAGTGCGTCTGCAACCGAAGCGGCCGCCTTTGCATCGGGGCCGAATGCCGCTGCGTCATGATGGTCGTGCCCAGGTACGGGAACGACGGTCAGGCTGGCGAGGCGCCCGGCTAGCGGCGCGACGACCGCGGCGGGGTCCTTGTTCGCGAGCATACCCGTGATCAGGTGGATGCGCCGCGGTTCGCGCTCGAACTGTCGCACGAGCGCAAGACCCGCATCGACATTATGCGCGCCGTCGAGCCAGACTTCGGTACCATCGGGGAGCAGGTCGGCGAGGGGGCCCGCGCCGAGCAGCTGCATGCGGGCCGGCCAGAAAGCTTCGGCGACGCCGCGCGCGATCTCCGCATCGGTGGGCTGGGGCTCGGGTACGAGGCGCAGCATGGCTATGGCGAGCCCGGCGTTGCGCATCTGGTGCGGGCCGGCCATCTGCGAACGGAGTGGTAGCGCGACCGAACCCAGTTTCGAGGTCCAGCGGAAGGCATCGCCGTCCACCTCGATCGTCCAGCCGTCGCCTTCGGGAAAAAGCGTTGCGCCGACGTCAGCGACCTTGGCCGCGATGGTATCGCGCACGTGCGGCGGATAGGCGAGCGTAGCGACGGGCGTGTCTGGCTTGACGATCCCTGCCTTTTTCCCCGGCAATACGCATCGCCGGATCGTCGGGGGTTCCCGCTTCGGGTGCGAGCAGGAAGGCTTCATGATCGATGCCGAGTTGGGCGATGCCGGCGACCGCGGGGCGGCGGAATGATGTTGGTGGCGTCGAGGCGGCCGCCGAGCCCGACTTCGATGATGCAATCATCTGCCGGGATGCGCGCAAAGGCGAGGAAGGCGGCGGCGGTGGTGACTTCGAAGAAGCTGGCGCCGCAGGTCTGCGGCCTGCATCGAGCACTTCTTCGAGCAAGGTGGCGAGCAGGGGCGTCGTCGATCAGCGTGCCGGCAAGGCGGATGCGCTCGTTGAAACGGACGAGGTGCGGGCTGGTATAGACATGTGACTCTGGCCACCGCTCGCTTCGAGGATCGCGCGGAGGAAAGGCGCAGGTCGATCCCTTGCCGTTGGTTCCCGCGACATGGAAGGTACGGGCGGAAGCTGGAGTTGCGGGTTGCCGAGGCGTGCAAGCAGTTCGGCAATACGTTCTAGCCCGAGGATGTCCGCGACCCGGCGACAGCGCCGCAGAGGCGATCGAGCTGGACCTGCACCGCAGGGGATCGGAAGGCGTGGTGGGCATGGTCGGCCATGATGGCCTGTGAGTTGGCCCACAGTGCCGCCTTTTCGGGCACGAGATAGCCGATCAGGCGGCCGAGCGTTTCGGGCAGGTTCCTTGCGGTGCACGACCATGTCGATCAGCCCGTGATCGAGCAGATATTCGGCTGCGTCTGGAAGCCTTCGGGCAGTTTTTCGCGGATCGTGTTCTCGATCACGCGCTGGCCCGCAAAGCCGATCAGCGCCTTGGGTTCGCTGATCTGGATGTCGCCCAGCATCGCATAGCTGGCGGCATGACGCCGCCCGTCGTCGGATCGGTGAGCAGCACGATATAGGGCAGGCCCGCGTCGGCGCAGATCGAGCAAGCGCCGACCGTGGCTGCGCGGCATCTGCATGAGCGATAGCGTTGCCTTCCTGCATGCGCGCGCCGCCCGATGCGGTGAACACGATATAGGGCGCGCCGCGCACGGATCGCGTCTTCGACCCCCGGCGACGAAGGCTTCGCCCACGGCGACCGCCCATCGATCCGCCCATGAAGGCGAAGTCCTGCACGCCGATCACCGCACCCTTGTGCCCGAAGATCGTGCCGCTGGCATTGAGGAACGGCGTCGCTGTTCGCCAGTGCTGCGTACGCGCGGCCTTGATGCGGTCGGCATATTTCTTGGTGTCGCGGAATTTCAACGGGTCTTCGGGCGACCTTGGGCGCGCTTATCAACTCGTAGCAGGCCGGCGTCGAACAGTTGCTCGAAGCGTGGCGCGGCCGCCGATGCGATCATGATGGTCGCAGATTGGGCAGACGAACTGGTTTTCCTCCCAGTCCTTGACGAACACCATCTGCCCGGCACCCTTGCGGCATTTGTGCCAGAGATTGTCGGCGGTTTCGGCCTTGTTCGGGACACGAAGGGCAGCGCGTTGCGGACGCGGGAGAGCCAGCTCATGCGGCGAGTCTCCTTTGCGCCGTGATAGCATCGGCGAGCGAACGGGTGAAGGTTTCGATGTATGCGGCGACGGCGGCGGTGCGTCCTCGCCATGCTGCGGCGATGTGGTCGATGAACGCCGATCCGACGACCACGCCATCGGCGACGCTTGGCCGATTTCGCAGCCGCCTGTTCGGGTGTGCGGAACGCCGAAGCCGACTGCGACGGGGAGGTCGGTGGCGGCTTTGAGGCGGGCGACGGCTTCGTCGATGCTCGCCTGCGCCGCCTGTTGCTGACCGGTGATGCCGGCGACCGAAACATAATAGAGAAAGCCGCCGGCGCCGTTAGAGACGGGGGCAGGCGCGGCCGCGTCGGTGGTGGGGGTGGCTAGGCGGATCAGGTCGATGCCGTGGTCGCCGAAGGGCACGAGTTCGTCGGCTTCCTCGGGCGGGATATCGACACAGATGATCGCGCCGTCCACGCCTGCGTCAGCCGCCTCGCTGCGGCGAAGGCTTCGCCGGGGTGGGGCGGGTCATGGTGTTGGCGTAGCCCATCAGGACCAGCGGGGTATGGCCGGGATGGCGCTGGCGAAAGGCTGCGATGCGATGGCAAAGACGTCGGTCGTGCGGGTGCCCTTGGCAAGGCTACGCAGGTTCGCCGCCTGGATCGCGGGGCCATCGGCCATCGGATCGGTAAAGGGCATGCCGAGTTCGATCACGTCCGGCGCCACCCCGCGACCAGCGCGTCTAGGTTCGCGGCGGTATCGCCGTCGCCCGCGGTGACGAAGGTGACGGAGTGGGCGGCGCGCGATTGCGCGCGGGCTTTTTTGGTCGCGAAGGCGAGTGGCGAGGCGGGTCATCATCGTCTGATCACACCATCACTTCGGCGATGCGACGGTGTAGATGTCCTTATCACCCCAACGCGGCCACGAGATACCTTGTCGCCGGGCCCGAGCTGACGATATGATCTTCGTTCAATTCCCGTGCCTTGGTCCGTCCAAGGCTGCGAGCGCATGTGAGCTTTCGAGCGCGGGGATGATGCCTTCGAGCTTGCTAGCATAGCTGGAAGGCGTCGAGCGCCTGCTGGTCGGTGATCGGGTTCGTATCGCGCACGCGGCCGCTTTCGTGGAGCCAGCTATGTTCGGGGCCGATGCCGGGATAGTCGAGCCCGGCGCTGATCGAATGGGCTTCGGTGATCTGGCCGTCTTCGTCCTGGAGCAGATAGGTCTTGTTGCCGTGCAGGATGCCGGGCGCGCCGCCAGCGAGGCTGGCGGCATGTTCGCCGTCGAGGCCTTCGCCCGGCGGCTTCGACGCCGACCATCGCGACATCGGCATCGTCGAGGAAGGGGTGGAACAGGCCGATCGCGTTGCTGCCGCCGCCGACCGCGGCGAGGAGCAGGTCGGGGAGGCGGCCTTCGGCTTCGAGCATCTGCGCGCGCGCTCTCGGTGCCGATCACCGACTGGAAGTCGCGGACGAGTTCGGGATAGGGGTGCGGGCCGGCGGCGGTGCCGATGATGTAGAAGGTGTCGTCGACCGTTGGCGACCCAGTCGCGCATCGCTTCGTTCATCGCGTCCTTCAAGGGCTTCGAGCCGCTGGTGACCGGGACGACTTCGGCGCCCAGCAGCTTCATGCGGAAGACGTTGGGCTGCTGCCGCTCGATATCCTTGGCGCCCATGAAGATGGTGCAGGGCAGGCCAAAGCGGGCGCAGACGGTGGCGGTGGCGACGCCGTGCTGGCCCGCGCCAGTTTCGGCGATGATCCGCTTCTTGCCCATGCGGATGGCCAGCAGGATCTGGCCGATGCAGTTGTTGATCTTGTGCGCGCCGGTGTGGTTCAGTTCTTCGCGCTTGAAGTAGATTTTAGCGCCCCGGCCCGCGGCAGCGCCTTCGCGATAATGCGCCGTCATCCGCTCGGCGAAACAGAGCGGGCTGGGGCGGCCGACATAATTTTTCATCAGATCGTCGAACTGCGCCTGAAAGGCGGGGTCGTGCCTTGGCCGCGCGATATTCGCGTTCGAGATCGAGGATCAGCGGCATCAGCGTTTCAGCGTTGCGCTGGACCAGGCGCATAGCTGTCCTCGCGGCTCACGCCGGCCTGGGTCAGCGCCAGCAGAACGCGCTGCGAATGAACGAGGCCGCCCATGCGATCGAGGTTCTTCTGCATGCGCGCCGGGTAGACCAGCAGCTTGTCGATCGACGCCGGTAAGGCGCGCGAGCGCGAAGTCGAGCGTGATCGTCGCGTCGGGACCGATAAAGCGTTCGACCGACGAATGGCTGATGTCGCGCTCGTGCCACAGCGCGACATTCTCCATCGCGGGGATCGCCGCGCTGCGCACCATGCGGGCAAGGCCGGTCAGATTCTTCGGTCAGCACCGGATTGCGCTTGTGCGGCATCGCCGACGAGCCTTTCTGGCCCGGCGAGAAATATTCCTTCGGCCTCCAGCACCTCGGTGCGCTGAAGGTGGCGGACCTCGACCGACAGGCGCTCGATCGACGAGGCGACGACGCCGAGCACCGCGAAGAACATCGCATGGCGATCGCGCGGGATGACCTGCGTCGACACGGGTTCGACCGCGAGACCGAGCTTCGCCGCGACATGCTCCTCGACGCGCGGGTCGATGTTGGCGAAGGTGCCCCACGGCGCCCGAGATGGCACAGGTCGCGATATTCGGCGCGCGCGGCCTGCAGGCGGAGTTTGCAGCGCGAGAATTCGGCATAGGCTTCGGCGAGCTTCAGCCCGAAGGTGACGGGTTCGGCGTGAATGCCGTGGCTGCGGCCGATCGTCGGGGTAAGCTTGTGCTCAAAGGCGCGCACGCTTGATCGCCTCGAGTAGCGCGTCGAGGTCGGCGAGCAAGATGTCGGCAGCCTGACTGAGCTGGACCGCGAGGCAGGTATCGAGCACGTCGCTGGACGTCATTCCCTGATGCATGAAGCGTGCTTCATCGCCGACATTTTCGGACAACCCAGGTCAGGAAGGCGATGACGTCATGCTTGGTGACCGCTTCGATCGCGTCGATCGCGGCGACGTCGATCACGGGGTTGGTCGCCCACCAGTCCCACAATGCCTTCGCAGCCGATTTCGGAACGGTGCCCAGTTCGGCAAGGGCGTCGGTCGCGTGCGCTTCGATCTCGAACCAGATGCGAAAGCGATTTCGGCGCGACCAGATGGCGGTCATTTCCGGCCGTGCGTAACGCGGAACCATTGATTTTCCTTCCTTTTCGGACACCCTGTCGCGGAAACCCGGCGGAACCACGACGGGGCGCCCCGTAGCAGGGACGGGGCGTTTCGCCAAATGCGGATGGCCCGCAACTTTGCGCAAATCGGGTGAGTTGACCCTATGCCCCATCAGAAGGCGACAGGTCGCACTGACATCCAAACGTCGCCGCTACAGGAGAAAATACGTGTTGAAACAAGTGCTTTTGATTGGCGCCGCCGCCGTGAGTTTCCCTGCCATGGCCCAGACCACTGCACCGGCTGGCGAAGAACCGGCTCCGACGACGCAGTCACAGCCTGCGCCGACCGATACCACGGCGCCTGTGCCGGATAGCCAGCCTTCGGACGACGCCACGCCGACGGATGACAATGCGCCGAGCGAGGATGCAACCCCGAGCGATACGCCCACGACGAGCGACCCGGCCCCGTCGACTGACGAGCCCGCGCCGGAGCCCGAACCCGAAGCAGAGCCGCGGTAACGCCTGGCTTTCCCACACAGGAGTATGATCATGTTGAAACAGATGCTTTTGATCGGTGCTGCCGCGGTGAGTTTCCCCGCGCTGGCGCAGTCGACCCCGCCCGCCGACCCGACCACACCGCCCGCGGCTGGTGAACCGGCCCCGGCCCCGGATTCGATGACTTCACCGACCGAACCGGCTCCCGCGCCGGCTCCGGGTACCGATACCTCGACCCCGCCGGCCAGCGAACCTGCGCCGTCGGGGGCCGCGACGCCGACCCAGATCGCCCAGATCGTCGAGCAGGAATTTCCTACTTATGACAGCGACAAGAATGGCGACCTCAACGAAGCCGAGTTCGGTGCGTGGATGAAGAAGCTGCGCGCGGCAACCGATCCCAGTGCCGATGTGGAATCGGCCGATGTGAAAACATGGATCGGACAGGCCTTCGCTTCGGCCGACGGTGACAAGTCGGGCGGCGTGAGCAAGACCGAACTGACCGGTTTCCTGTCGCGCGGCGCTTGACATAGCGTCCTTGACCGGGTGGTGCAGCCGTCGGAGTGATCCGGCGGCTGCGTCCATTTTTGTCCCGGGACGCCGCCTTTTCGTTCAGGGTTGCCGGACCGCGATGATCGTCAGCCTGTGTTCGACCCCGTTTCGGTCGGGCCATTGGATGGACTGGCCGATGCTGAGCCCGATGAGGCCCGCGCCGATCGGGGTCATGATCGATATCCTGCCGCCCGAGATGTCGGCTTCGCCCGGATAAACGATGCTGACGGTGCGTTCGGCGCCGCTCTTTTCATCGAGAAAAGTGACCTCCGATCCCATCGTCACAACGTTCGCGGGCATGGTGTCGGCGCTGCAGATAGTGGCGCGATCGATTTCGCCAAGCAGCAGCTCATAAAGGCGGGCGTGCTCGTGCTGTTTTTGCAGGGTGAGTTCGGTCAGCGTATCGGCTTCGCTGTCGATCATGCGGATTTTCGGCCTTGCGGCCTTGCTTCTGGACATGGATGCGGACTTTCCGGCTGGCGCGCGAACACGAATATCGGTTCACGCGCGAAATATCTGGACGGAATTTGCCCCGGGTTCGGGGCAGTCGCGCCGGAACCCGGGGCTAGATGCCCGCGAGAAGCTGTCCCCCGTGGAAACGGAAGCGGAGAAGGCCGCGTCGAATCTGCATTGGATGATGATGTCGTGCGGGGCCGAAGAAGTCAAATGGGCTAGATGAGCCCCATCGCGCGAAAGCTGCGATAATCCGAACCGCCGATGACGATATGGTCGTGCAGCGCGATGCCCAGCTTCGCGGCTGCTCCGGCGATCTCGCGCGTGATCGCGATATCCTGCCGGCTCGGTTCGGGGCTGCCGCTCGGGTGATTGTGGACGAGGATGATCGCCGAAGCGCCGAGTTCGAGCGCGCGCTTGATCACTTCGCGAACGTAGATCGCAGACTGGTCGATTGACCCTTCGCTCGCGAGTTCGTCCCGGATCAGCATGTTGCGCGAGTTGAGATACAGGACCCGGACACGCTCGACATCGACCGGTCCCATGTCGGCGCGCAGCCAGTCGAGCAGCGCGTCCCAGCTCGATAGAAGGGGCTTGTCACGAAATTCGCCCTTGAGCAGGCGCAGGCTCGCCGCCTGCACGATTTTCAGCGCCGCAATGCCGGTGTCGCCAAGGCCATCGACGCGGCGCAGTGATTCGGGATCGGCGCTGATCAGCTGGGCGAACGACCCGAATTCGCGCAGCAACGCCTTGGCGAGCGGCTTGGTATCGCGGCGCGGGATCGCAAGTGCGAGCAGATATTCGACGAGCTCATAGTCGGCGAGGCCGTCGGCGTCGTCCAGCAGCCTTGCCCGCAAGCGCGCGCGATGTCCCTGATGATCCGGCGTATCCCCCATGCGTATCCGAATAACCGCCTTGTGGGGCGCACTCAACGGCCATAGAAAAGGATGATGGCGAACCGGACCAATTTCCTGCATCGAAACGGGATTTCCGGCGTTGCTCCCCTGAACGGGGTTCGGGCTGGAGGACGGAAAAT
The DNA here is from genome assembly GCA_024699845.1 of Aphelenchoides bicaudatus. Taxonomy (NCBI): domain Eukaryota; kingdom Metazoa; phylum Nematoda; class Chromadorea; order Rhabditida; family Aphelenchoididae; genus Aphelenchoides; species Aphelenchoides bicaudatus. The sequence goes on along the minus strand of JAMPIN010000032.1, from coordinate 31,452 downwards.
CTGTACGTCATGACGTCATCGGCCGCTTTCCGTTCGCCCGTCTTCTCTTTTGTGCGGCCGCCGCATGGCTGACGCCGCAGCAGCGCCAAGGCCCCGGCTGCGGTACCGGACCCTGTTGTTCAAGAAACGCTGGCTGACCGCGGGAGCGGTTGCGGCGCTGATCGCCGGCGTGTGGCTGGCGCGCGAGCCGATCGCCGACCGCTTCATCAGCGACCAGCTCGGTAGCCGGGGCGTCCCGGCGCAGTACCGGATCGATTCGATAGGCTTTCGCAGCGAACGCCTTTCGAACATCGTCATCGGCGACCCGGCCCGACCCGACCTGACCGCAAAAAAGGTGGAGGTCTTCCTCGGTTACGGCTGGTCCGGGCCTTATGTGTCGGGGATTCATGCCGAGGGAGTCCGGCTCTACGGCGGTTTCGTCGACGGACGGCTTTCGTTCGGTTCGCTCGACCGCTTCCGCGACCCGACCAGTACCGACCCCTTTGCCTTGCCCGACCTGTCGGTCGTGCTGCGCGATGCGCGGGCGCGAATCGGGACTCCATGGGGCAACATCGGCGCGGCGCTGAACGGCAACGGCAACCTGCGCCGTGACTTTACCGGCAAGCTGGCGCTGGTCGCGCCCGCAATCGCCGCCGCGGGATGTGGCGGAGCCGACCTTAGCTTCTATGGCACCGTGCTCGTCCGTAACGTCCGCCCGCAGATCGTCGGCCCGCTGCCGGGGGCGCAGCCTGCGCTGCGCCGATGGCAAGGTGACCGCTGTCTCGCCGCAGGTCGCGCTCGATCTTTTGCTTTCGGAAGATTTGCAAAGCTGGAAGGGCGAAGCCGACGCGAGCATCGCCGAACTCGTCGCCGGTCCCGTGCAGGCCGACCGGCTGGGCGTGCTTGCGCGGTTCGAGGGCACGGCGATCCGTACAAAGCTGAACGTCGACGCCGACATGGCGCGGGTGCGCAGTGCGGACTTTGCCGCCGACAGCGTCAGCCTTGATGCCAATGGCGTGGTCGGGAGCGCGGCGCCCGAGCTCGAAGGGCGCCTCAGCTTTGCGCAAGCGAGTGGCAGTCAGGCGCTGCGCCGGTCGCTCGCCGAAAGCACGCGCGGGTTGGCGGAAACGCCGATCGGGCCGTTGGCGGCAAAGGCTGCCGGGGCGCTGGCGCGCATGCTGGCAGATGTCGGCGGCAGCGCGGGCTTCGTGTTGACCGGCGAGGGCCGCACGGCGCGCATCGACCTGATCGCACCGCAACTGACCAGCGCGAGCGGCGGACGCTTCGCGGGCAGCGCCGACAGCCGGGTCGGTTATCTTTACGGCGCCGAACGGCCTGCGGTTCTCGCAACGGGCAACTGGACCTTCGGCGGCGGAGGCCTGCCTTCGGGAACGGTCGATCTCGATCGTCATCCCGATGGAACGTTGACGGGGCGGGCACGCCTCGATCCCTATAGTGCCGATGGTGCACGGTTCGCGCTGGCTCCGGTCGGCTTTTCGGGCGACGCGAACGGTCTCCTGCGTTTTTCGACCACCGCCACGCTTTCGGGGCCGCTAGCGGGCGGGCGCATCGAGCGTCTCAGCGTGCCGCTGGCTGGCGCCCTTGCTCCCACGGGTGCGCTTGCGCTGATCGGCGGTTGCAGCCGTGTCAGCGCCGACCGGATCGACGTCGGCGGCTTCCGGCTGGGGCGAAGCGCCATCGACTTGTGCAGTCGTCCGGGCGCGCCGTTGCTCAGCGCGGGTCCGGACGGCCTGCGCGGGCATATCCGCATCCCGGGCATTGCGCTGCGCGGGGTGAGCGGCAGTTCGCCCTTCGCGCTGAAAGGCGGACCGGCGAACATCGACCTTTCGACCCTGCGCTGGTCGCTCGCGCTCGCCGACGTGCAGCTGGGCGAGGGAGAGAGCGTCACGCGGTTCAGCGCCCAAAGCCTCGACGGGCGTGCCACCGCGCAGGGCATGGCAGGCAACCTCGGGGGTGCCGGCGGCAAGATCGGCGCGGTGCCGCTGAACATGAGCGAAATTGCCGGACAGTGGCGTTTTGCGAACGGCGCGCTGATGCTGAGCGGCGGGTTGCTGCTTACCGATGCCGCGACGCCCGACGCGCGCTTCTATCCGCTGGTCAGCAAGGATGCGACGCTGCGCCTTGCCGACGGAATCATCGATGCGACGGCGGGGTTCAGCGAGCAGAAAAGCGGAAAGAAGGATTCTCGATACGGTGATCCGGCACCGGCTTGCCGACGGCAGCGGGTCGGCGGACCTCAAGGTCAGGGAATTGCGTTTCGACGAAGCGTTCCAGCCCGACCAGCTCAGCTATCTGGCCAAGGGCGTTGTCGCCAACGTGCGCGGTTCGGTCGTCGGCGACGGGCGGATCGAATGGAACGACGCGGGTGTGACGAGCCGCGGCACCTTCGCAACCGCCGATGCCAGTCTTGCGGCCGCGTTCGGCCCCGTCACCGGCCTTACCACGACGATCAGCTTCGACGACCTGATCGGTCTTCGTACCGCGCCCGGACAGGTCGCGCGGATCAGGGAGATCAATCCGGGCATCCCCGTGCTCGACGGCGAGATCGAGTACAAACTGCTGGGTGACAATCGGGTCCGGGTCGAAGGCGGAAGCTGGCCTTTTGCCGGCGGCAAGCTGCTCCTCCACCCGACGACGCTCGATTTCAGCGCGACGCAGCCACGGCGCCTTTCGTTCGATATCGTCGGGGTCGACGCGGCGGTGTTCCTGCAGAGCTTCGGTTTCGACAACATCAACGCGACCGGCGTGTTCGACGGGACGCTGCCGGTCGAATTCGACGGACTCGGCGGGCGGATCGTCGCGGGTCGCATCGATTCGCGGGCGGGCGGGGGGACGCTTGCCTAGTCGGCGAATTGTCGAACCGCAACCTCGGCACGATCGCCAATTTTGCCTTTGGCGCGCTGCGCAGTCTCAAATATGACGACCTGACGATTATCCTGAACGGGGACCTCGACGGCGAAATGGTGACCGATATCCGCTTTGGCGGCGTGGGGCAGGGCGAAGGCGCGACGCGCAATTTCCTGACCAATCAGGTCGCGAAGCTGCCGCTGGTTTTCAACGTGAAGATCAAGGCGCCGTTCCGCCAGCTCCTGACCTCGGCGAAGGGTTTTTATGATCCGTCGCTGCTGGTCGAACAGAATCTGCCCGCGCTGATCCGCGCCCAGGAAGAAGCCGAAGCCGCCGCGAAAGGCGGCCCACCACCCGTTCAGCCTCCAGAAAGCGAGCCTATGCGATGAAGACAACCAGGACTGGAGCAAGGAGGCCGACGATTGACGGCAGGTTCGTTGCGGTGATGATAGGCGCGTCAGCCCTTACGGGCTGTGTGCAGATCGATACGCCCGACAAACCGATCGAGATCAACCTGAACATCAACATCCGTCAGGAAGTGGTGTACAGGCTGGACGGCGATGCCAAGAAGCTCATTGAACAGAATAGCGAGATATTCTGATGGGGAAGAATGCGATGAACGTGAAAATGTGGAAACCGACCGGACTGGCGATGGCCGCGATCGCGGCGACCGCCGCCGTTGCGCTGGCAGTGCCGTCGGCGATGGCGCAGCGCGATCCCGCCTATGCCGCCGCGCGCGCTGCGGGCCAGATCGGCGAGCAACCCGACGGGTACCTCGGCTTTGCGACGTCGCCGACCCCGGCGATCCGTGCGCTGGTGCAGGACCTCAACATCAAGCGCAAGGCGGCCTATACCGAACGTGCTCAGTCGACGGGCAGCACGGTCGAGCAGTTCGCCTTTACCAGCGGCTGCAACCTGATCGCGAGCACCAAGCCGGGCGAGAAATACCAGACGCCGGGCGGCGCGTGGAAAACCCGCGACAGCAGCCCGCCGGAGCGCGACGCGCGCTGCCCGTAACCTGATCAAAGCACAAGGACGCCTTCGGGCGCCACATGCCGCCGCGCCCCTAAACGCGGCGGCATTTTTGTGCATCTGCGTACGGGCATTGACTTAATCGGGCGTCGTTCCTAAACGGACCGCGCCTTAGGGGTCCCCCCGAATTTTCGGGCCTTTTTTTGCAGGCGGAATCGGGAGTTTCCCGTCCGTTTCAGGAGGATGGCGGAAAATGACGGGGAACGGCAGCGATCCGGAACCAGCTTCGGAGGATTCGCGCCTGGTCTCGCTCGAAGAGCGATTGGACCGGGCCGAAGCCGCAGAAGCGAAACGGACCGCGGTGAACGCCGGACCGGAATCCGATGCCAACTACCGGCTCGGTAACCGTGTTCTGGCCGAACTGCTGGGCGGATTGATCGGCGGTGCCTTGTTCGGCTGGCTGATCGACCGCTTCGCGGGAACGTCGCCCTGGGGCCTGTTGGGGATGTTGTTCATGGGGGTCATCGTGGCGTTCCGGAATATCATCCGCATCTCTTCGACGCCCCGCAAATAGCTGGGCGTAAACGAAATTCTGACGGGACGGCATATCCAGTCGTCTCGCTATGCGCGTGGAGTGAATAGTGGCGGCGGAATCCGGCAAGATCGACCCGATGCACCAGTTCGAGGTGACCCCGCTCGGCGGCGGTTTCAACCTTGGCGGGCATGAAGTCCTGTTCACCAACAGCGCGCTGTGGATGGTGATCGCCGCGATCGCGCTGGGCCTCTTCATGTGGGGCGGCATGCGTCGCCAGCTCGTTCCGGGTCGCTGGCAGGCCGCGGTCGAAGGCTTCACCGGCTTCATTTCGAGCATGATGATGGCGAATATCGGCACCGAAGGCCGCAAATATACGCCCTATGCTCTTCTCGCTCTTCATGTTCATTCTCTTCTGCAACCTGCTCGGCATGTTGCCGCTGGGCGTGTTCGGACTTCACCCGTTCACCGTCACCAGCCACATCGCGATCACCGGCGTTCTCGCGCTGATCAGCTTCGCGATCGTCCTCGTCGTCGGTTTCTGGCGCCATGGCCTCCACTTCTTCTCGCTCTTCGTGCCCCACGGCACGCCGCTGCCGATGATCCCGATCATCGCGCCGATCGAGTTCGTGTCGTTCATGGTCCGCCCGTTCAGCCTCGGGCTGCGCCTCTTCGTCGCGATGACCGCGGGCCACGTGCTGCTGAAGGTGCTGTCGGGCTTCGTGATCAACGGCTTCAACGCCGAAACGCTGTGGCTCGGCTCGATCGTGTCGGTGCTCAGCTTCATTCTGATGATCGGCATCAGCGCGCTCGAACTGCTCGTCGCCGGCATCCAGGCCTATGTTTTCGCCCTGTTGACCTCGCTCTACATCAATGACGCGGTCAACCTTCACTAATTTCGTTTGATAATAAACGTTTATACCAAGGAGTTATTACAATGGACGCAGAAGCAGCAAAGCTGATCGGTGCTGGTCTCGCCGCTATCGGTGCCGGCATGGCCGCCATCGGCGTGGGTAACGTGTTCGGCAGCTTCCTCGAAAGCGCGCTGCGCAACCCCGCGGCTGCCGACGGCCAGCAGGGCCGCCTGTTCATCGGCTTCGCCGCTGCCGAACTTCTCGGCCTGCTGGCGTTCGTCGTTGCGATGATCCTGCTCTTCGTCGTCTGATCGCGACGAACATGGTGGCGCCGGCTCTCTTGGGGCCGGCTTCATCCTTGCAGGTTTTTCAAGTTTTTAAGGTTCGCCTTTCATGCCCCAGATAGCCCAGCTCACCGCTGACAATTGGTATCTTGCCTCGCAGCTTTTCTGGCTGCTGGTCGTCTTTGCCGGGATTTACCTGGTGATCGGCCGCGGCATGCTGCCGAAAATCGAAGCGACCGTGGACGCCCGCGACCGCAAGGTGGCCGACGATCTGGCAGCAGCCAAGGCGGCACACGCCGCGGCTGACGGGCTGGAAGAAAGCTATCGCCAGCAGGGCGACGCGAGCCGCACCGCTGCGCAAAAGGCGGTGGCGGAGGCGAAGGACAAGGCCGCGAAGGACGCCGAAAAGCGTCTTGCCAAGGTCGATGCCGAACTGGCCGACAAGCTGTCGGCGGCCGAAGCCGACGTCAGCGCCGCGCGCACCTCGGCGATGGCGGAAATCGAATCGGTCGCGGCCGAAGCGGCAGGCGACCTGGTTGCCAGGCTGTCGGGCGTGAAGGTTGCTGCGGCGGACGCCAAGGCAGCGGTGAAGGCGGTGCTCCATGGCTAATTTTCTGACCATCCTGTCCGAAGCGGCGGGCGAAGCGCATGCTGATCCGACGGCGTTCGGCATGGACGCGACGGTCTGGGTGTCGATCGCCATGCTCGTTTTCCTGGGCATTCTCGTCTGGAAGGGTGTCCCCGGTGCCATCGGCGCGATGCTCGACAAACGCATCGCCGAAATTTCGAAGCAGCTGAATGAAGCCGAGCAGCTGCGCCTCGATGCCGAATCGCTGAAAGCGGAATATGAGGCGAAGCTCGCCGACGCCGCGAAGGAAGCCGACGAAATGCGCGCGCGCGCCGACGCCGAAGCCGAAGCGCTGGTCGCCAAGGCGAAGGCCGACGCGACCGCGCTGATCGCGCGCCGCAAGCAGATAGCCGAAGACCGCATCGCCGCGGCCGAAGCCAATGCGCTCGCCGAAGTCCGCACCGCCACCGCGAAGGCGGCGACCGAAGCGGCGGCCAGGCTGATCGCCGACAAGCATGACGCCAAAGCCGACAAGGCGCTGGTCGATCAGGCTATCGCAGGCGTCGCCAAGAGCTGATCGATCCGGCCTCGCCGAAAACAGGACGCCCGCGGATTTCCGCGGGCGTTTTGCTTTGCGAGGTCAGTTTCCGGCCAGTCCCGCAACCCACGCCTTGGTCGCGGGGCAATTGTCCATCGCGCGCCGATAGGCGTCGCGCGCCGTGGTGCGGGCGATATAGTCCCGTTCGACCGCGCCAAATGAGAAACCGATGGTGCGCTCGGCGAACTGAAGGGCATAGGTCACAGAGATGTCGGCGGCGGTGAAGCGATCGCTCGCGATATAGGGCGTGCGCACAAGTTGGCGGCTCACGAGGCCAAGCCGGCTTTTGAAGATGCCCAGCGCCCAGCCCGTCGTCCAGTTCTCCCGCCCGGTTTCGGGCGCGAGGATGTGCGTTGCGACGATCGCGTTGACCGGTCCGGCCAGACCGGCTTCGCCCATGTGGAGAAACTGCTGAAAGGCCGGGAATGAAGGGTCATCCACCGTCGGTGCGAGCGGGCTCGGGCCATGGCGCGCAAGCAGATATTCCATGATTGCGATCGACTCGACCATCGTCACGTCACCGTCCACGATTGCGGGAATGAAACCGGCCGGGTTGACCGCCAGAAACTCGGAATCTGCCTCGACCCCGTCGAGCAGATCGACTTGCCGCAGCCGGTAGGGCAGTTCCATCTCTTCGAGGAGCCATGCGACGCGAAAGCCTCTGCCTTCGCCATAAAGAGTGATCATATCTTCATCCTCAGAACCGGATCATGATCCGCCGCGCGAGCGCCGGCGAGATGCTGTGGACGAGCTGCAATATCTTCACCATCCCGGCATTGATCTCGCTTTTGCCCGTTCGAATGCCGCGAACGATCTCCGCAGCGCAGTCGTGCGCGCTCATCTTCTTGCCCGCACGGGCCGCGGTCATATTCGTTTCTACCACCGGAGGCAGCGCCTCGATCACGCAGACATTGCTGCCCTTGAGCAGTTGGCGGATCGACTGGGTATAGCTGCGCAAAGCCGCCTTGGTCGCGCAATAGACCGCGCCGGTGCTCGGTGCGATGGCGAGGCCCGAGGTAACGTTGACGATCACGGCCTCAGGCTGCGCGCGGAGCACAGGCAGCAGCCGCGTGCAGAGCGCGATCGGCGCATCAAGGTTGGTGCGGATGCAATGTGCGGCGCTTTCCAGTGTTTCGGGCTCGCCCAGATCATAAGCGCTGCCGACCCCGGCATTGTTGACGAGCAGCGCGAGCGGCTTGCCGGAGACGCCGTTTACCACCGCGTCGACGCCCGCAGGGCTCGACAGGTCGCCCGCGATCGTGCCGAAGCCCAGTGCCGCCATCGCACGGAGCTTCTCGGCCGAGCGTCCGGTGACGATCACCTCGGCACCCGCGCCCTGCAACTGCAGCGCGATCTCGCGCCCGATCCCGTCGCTGCCGCCCGTGACGAGCGCCAGCTTTCCGCGAACATCCATAAGACCCCTCCTATGTCGTTTTACCTTCGACACTATGGCGACGCGCATCGCCTTCGCCTACATGCAAAATCATGGCTCGCCCGAACGCTCCCGACCGATTCAACGAAGAGAAAGCCACATATGTCGTCCGCGGCGGCGGCGAGGATGGCGACCGGCCCGACCTCGAACGCTGGCGCCGAGGCGATCCGCAATGTCGCTGCAGCAAGCTGCCGGTCCGGCCCGGCGTCTATCGCATGCTCGATGCGCGTGGTGACGTGCTCTATGTCGGGAAGGCCCGCGCGCTCAAGAACCGCGTGACCAACTATACCCAGGTCGCGCCAAGCTGTCGAACCGGCTGCAGCAGGATGATCTCGCAGACCCGGTCGATGGAAAGTCGTGACCACCAACAACGAGGCGGAGGCGCTTGCTGCTCGAGGCGCAGCTGATCAAGCGCTATTCGCCCGCCCTATAATGTGCTGCTCCGCGACGATAAAAGCTTCCCCTTCATCCTGCTGCGGCATGGATCACGACTTCCCGCGCGTGCAGATGCACCGCGGCGCGCGGCGAGCGAAGGGGCGTACTATTTCGGGCCGTTCGCGGGCGCCGGGCAGGTGCGCAAGACGTTGAACGCGCTGCAGAAATCGTTCCTGCTGCGCAGCTGCACTGACAGCTTCTTCAACAATCGCTCGCGTCCGTGCCTGCTTTATCAAATCCGTCGCTGCTCGGCGCCATGCGTCGATCGCATCTCGACAAGGCCGGTTATGACGGGCTGGTAGCCGACGCGCGCGATTTCCTCGAGGGGCAAATCGACCAAGGTCCAGGCCAAGACTCGGGCGACGCCAGATGCAGGCGGCGGCCGAGGCGCATGGACTTCGAACTGGCCGCCGTGCTGCGCGACCGGCTGAAGTCGCTGACCTTCATTCAGGGCAGCCAGTCGGTCCAATGCCGACGGCCTTGGCGACGCCGATATCTTCGCGCTCGCCGGCAAAGGGCGGGCAGCTCTGGCATCGCAGGCTTCTTCATCCGCGGCGGGCAGAATTGGGGCCACCGCACCTTCTTTCCCCGCGCATATCGCAGGCGTGCCCGAGGGACGAGGTGATGGCGAGCTTTCCTGATGCAATTCTACGAGAGGTGTCCCGCCGCCCGAACTGATCCTCATCGATCGGGAGCCCGACCGAACTGAAACTGCTCGCCGAAGCGCTGGGCGAGGCGTGCCGGGCGCAAGGTCGAGATCGGCGTGCCGCAGCGCGGCAACCGCCGCCGCCTGCTCGAACAGGCCAAGCGCAATGCGGGCGAGGAGCTCGACCGGCGCATGGCCGAGAGCGACAGCCAGGCGAAGATCCTGCCGCGAACTCGCCGAACTGTTCGACCTGGCCGACACGCCCCGGACCGCATCGAAATCTACGACAATTCAGCCATATCCAGGGCACCAACGCGCTGGGCGCCATGGTCGTCGCGGGACCCGAAGGATGGATCAAGGGCGCGTACCGCAAGTTCAACATCAAGCGCGCCGAAACGCAGCCGGGCGACGATTTCGCGATGATGCGCGAGGTGTTCCAGCGCCGCTTCAGCGCGCGCGATCGAGGAGGACCCCGAACGCGACGAAGGGCGAATGGCCCGACCTCGTGCTGATCGACGGCGGCAAGGGACAGGTGTCGGCGGTCGCGGCGGTGTTCGCCGAGCTGGGGATCGACGATCTGCCTTTCGTCGGCGTCGCCAAGGGGCCCGATCGCAACGCCGGGCGCGAGACCTTCTACCTATCCCGACGGACGCGAATTCACCCTGCCGCCGAACAATGCGGTCGCTCTGTTCTATATCCAGCGCCTTCGCGACGAGGCACACCGGTTTCGCGATCGGCGCGCACCGGCAGAAGCGCGCCAAAGCGATGGGATCGTCAGCCCGCTCGACGAGGTTCCGGGGATCGGGCCGTCGCGCAAGAAGGCGCTGCTGATGCATTTCGGTACCGCGCGCGCGGTGCGCGGCGCGAGCCTCGAGGACCTCAAGAGGGCGCCGGGGGTCAGCGCCGCGGTCGCGCAGGCCGTGCATGATTTCTATCATTCGGGAAGCTGAAGGAGAGCGCAGGATGGATTTCGCAGCAGCGATGCCGCTGGCGGGAACGCTGGGGGTCGTGATCGACGAAGGTACGAAGGAGCGCGTGGCCGGAACACTGCCCGTGCGGCCCGAAATCTGCACCGCGGGCGGCATTGTCCATGGCGGGGCGATCATGGCCTTCGCCGACTGCCTTGGCGCGGTCGGCGCCTTCCTGACGCTGCCCGAGGGGGCGAACGGGACGACGACGATCGAAAGCAAGACCAACTTTCTCGGCGCCGCGCCGGTGGGGTCGGTGCTCGTCGGCGAAGCGACGCCGGTGAAGATCGGCAAGCGCCTGTCGGTGTGGCAGACGCGTATCCGGACCGAAGCCGGCGACGAGGTTGCGCTCGTCACGCAGACCCAGATGGTGCTTTGGCCAGCCTGACGACATCGGCGATCGTTTGCGCGGTGCGCGCGCATGGCGAGCATGGCGCGATCCTGCGCGCCTTGACGCCGGAGGCGGGGCTGGTCGCTGGTTATGTGCGCGGCGGACGATCGACGCGGCTGCGTCCGATCCTGGTCCCCGGAAATCTTGTCGCGCTCGAACTGCGTGCGCGGACCGAGGAACAACTGGCGAGCGCGACGGCCGAGCTTCTTTCCAGCCGCGCGCCGCTGCTTGCCGAGCCGCTGCCTGCGGCCGCGATCGACTGGGCGACAAGCCTGACCGCCGCGACATTGCCCGAAAGCCAACCCTATCCGGCGCTCTACACAGGGTTGTCGGCGGTTCTCGAAGCGATCGAGGTGGCGCCGGCGGCACGACTGTGGGCGGCGGCGCTGACACGGTACGAACTGCTGCTGCTCGCCGAACTGGGATTCGGGCTGGGCCTCGAAGAATGCGTCGTAACCGGCTCGACCGACGACCTGGATTTCGTCAGCCCCAAATCGGGCGGGGCGGTCGGCGCCGGCGCGGCGTCGGGTTATGAAGAGCGGTTGTTCCGTCTGCCGCCCTTTCTGCGCGGGCAGGACGCCGGTCCGTCGATGGCCGATGTGCTCGATGGCCTGACCATCACCGGGCACTTCATCGATCGCGACCTGCTCGACGGGCGCAACCGCGACTTGCTGGTCGTAAGGGAAAGATTGACCGGTCGGCTCAAGAGGGCGGTTGCGTGACGCGCCGCCGCTCCCTAAGCGGCACGCAAGACACGAAAGGGCGAAGACTTGAAAATCCTGCTGCTGGCTGGCGACGGTATCGGTCCCGAAATCATGGCGGAGGCCGAAAAGGTCCTTGCGGCGCTCGCGCTGCCCGTCACGCTCGACCGTGCGCTTGTCGGCGGTGCAGCCTATGAGGCGACCGGGCATCCACTGCCGCCCGAAACGCTGGCAAAGGCGAAAGCCGCCGATGCGATATTGTTCGGCGCCGTCGGCGACGCTCGGTTCGACAATCCCCCCGACACCTGCGCCCCGAACAGGCGATCCTCGGCCTGCGCGCCGAGCTGGGTCTGTTCGCCAACCTCCGTCCGGCGAAACTCTTCGCAGGGCTGGAAGACAGCTCGGCGCTGCGTCCCGAAGTCGCCTCGGCGATCGATCTGCTGATCGTCCGCGAACTCAACGGCGACGTCTATTTCGGCGAAAAGGGCACGCGTACGACGGCGAACGGCGAGCGCGAGGGGTATGACATCATGTCGTACAGCGAGAGCGAAGTACGACGCATCGCCCACGTCGCCTTCCGGGCGGCGCAGGGCCGGCAGAAGCGGCTTTGCTCGGTCGACAAGGCAAACGTCCTCGAAACCTCGCAGCTGTGGCGCGATGTGGTGATCGAGGTTGCGGCCGATTACCCCGACGTGACGCTCAGCCACATGTATGTCGACAATGCCGCGATGCAGCTTGTTCGCAATCCGGGGCAGTTCGACGTCGTCGTCACCGGCAACCTTTTCGGCGACATCCTTTCCGATCAGGCGTCGATGTGCGTGGGATCGATCGGGTTGCTCGCGTCGGCTTCGCTCAGCGAGGGCAAGCAGGGTCTTTACGAGCCGATCCACGGCAGCGCGCCCGACATCGCGGGCAAAGGCATTGCCAATCCGCTGGCGATGATATTGTCGCTCGCGATGCTGCTCCGGCATTCGGGCGGCGACGAGGCGAGCGCGGCGTGGATCGAGGCGGCTGTGGCGAAGGTGCTCGCCGACGGGTGCCGCGGCGCCGATCTGGGGGGCAATATGGGAACGGCGGCATTGGGCGATGCAGTCGTTTCGGCTTTGAACGGATAAGACAATGAAGAAGACGACGGGTTTCGATCGCAGCAAGACGCGCCAATGGCACTCCGCGACGCAGGCGGTACGCGGTGGCACCTGGCGCAGCGAGCATGGCGAGACGTCGGAAGCGCTCTTCCTGACCTCGGGTTACACCTATGAAAGCGCCGAGGAAGTTGCGGCGCGCTTCGCCGGCGAAGAACAGGGCATGACCTATTCGCGGCTGCAAAACCCGACCGTCGCGATGCTCGAGGAGCGCATCGCGCTGATGGAAGGCGCCGAAGCATGCCGCGTGCAGGCCACGGGCATGGCCGCGATGACCACGGCCTTGCTCTGCCAGCTTTCGGCAGGCGATCATATCGTCGCTGCGAAGGCTGCTTTCGGTTCATGCCGCTGGCTTGTCGATCATCTTTGCCCGCGCTTCGGGATCGAAACCACCGTCGTCGACGGGCGCGCCAATGACGCGTGGGAAAAGGCGATCAAGCCGAACACCAAGGTCTTTTTCTTCGAAACGCCCGCCAACCCGACGATGGATATCGTCGACATGAAGCATGTCTGCGGCGTGGCGAAAGCGCATGGTATCACGACGGTGGTCGACAATGCCTTCGCGACCGCCGTACTCCAGCGTCCGATGGATTTCGGCGCCGACGTGGTGGCCTATTCGGCGACCAAGCTGATGGACGGGCAGGGGCGCGTACTCGCCGGTGCCGTCTGCGGGACCGAAAAATTCATCAACGATGTGCTGTTGCCGTTCCAGCGCAACACCGGGCCGAACCTGTCGCCGTTCAACGCGTGGGTGGTGCTGAAGGGGCTCGAAACGCTCGACCTGCGCGCGCGCCGGCAATCGGAAAATGCGCTGGCGGTCGGCAAGGCGATCGAAAGCCGTGTCGCGCGCATGCTCCATCCGGGGCTGGCGAGCCATCCGCAGCACAATCTGGCGATGAGCCAGATGGAGGCGTGCGGGCCGATCTTTTCCTTCGTGCTAGACGGCGGGCGCGAAAAGGCGATGGCGTTGCTCAACGCGCTCGAACTGGTCGACATTTCGAACAATATCGGCGACCTCGCGCAGTCTGTGCTGCCACCCCGCGTCCACGACGCATTATGGCATCAGTGCCGAAGCGCGCGCCGATATGGGCGTGGTCGAAGGAATGCTCCGGATCAATATCGGGCTCGAAGATCCGCGCGACATCATCGCCGATCTGGACCAGGCATTGACCCGCGTGGGGCTTTAGGCGAAATCTGGCATGGAGATGATCGACTCCTTCTTCCCCTTCGCGGCGACCACCGGGTCGATCACGGTGCGGGTAGCCGTAAGCTACCTGCCCGAACAATCGCATCCGGCGCTTGGACGCTGGTTCTGGGCCTATCATGTCCGCGTGGAGAATCATGGCGAGACCGCCGTGCAGCTGATCAGCCGCCATTGGCGGATCAGCGACGGGCGCGGCCAGGTCAGCGAAGTCGAGGGCGAGGGTGTCGTCGGCGAACAGCCGCTGATCGGCCCGGGCGGCGCGTATGACTATGTGTCGGGTTGTCCGCTCGCGACCCCCGAGGGGTCGATGGTCGGCAGCTACGCCATGGAACTCGGCGACGGGTCGCAGATACTTGTCGCGATCCCGCATTTCCCGCTCGTGGCCCCTGCGACCGCGTCATGAAGCGCACGCACCTGCCCCTCAACGCCCTGCGCGTCTTCGATGCCGCTGCCCGGCACCTGAGCTTCACGCGCGCCGCCGACGAACTCGCGGTGACACCTGCCGCGGTCGGCCAGCAGATTCGCGCGCTCGAGGATATGCTGGGCGTCGTGCTGTTCCGCCGCACGCCCAAGGGGCTCGAACTGACCGGTGAGGCCGATGCCGGGCTCGACGCGCTGCGGCAGGGCTTCCTGCAGTTCGAAGAGTCGGTACGTTGCGATGCAGGCGGGGCAATCGTCGCAGTCGCTGACGATCGCCGCGCCGCGCGACCTGACCGCGAAATGGCTCGCACCGCGGCTCGCGCGCTACAGCCAGCAGGCGCCCGACGTGCGGTTCACGCTGGTTTCGGCCGACAGCGGGATCGACTTTACCGAAGCGAACCTCGACCTTGCGATCTTCTGGACCGACGGGGCGGGCGAGCATGAGGGCGTGCAGCTGGCCGACGCCTTGATGGTGACTGTCGCCGGTCCGGGAAGCGGCAGCGAGACGCGCATCGCCTGGCCGGGATGCCCTGTAGCCGACGGCGAGCCCGCCTTGCGGCTCGGCGACGCCGGGCTGGCGATCGATGCGGCGGCGAACGGGCTGGGCCATGCGAATGTGCCGGCGATGCTTGCCGAGGCCGATATTTCGGCGGGGCGCGTCCGCCAGATCGGCGAAACGGTCGCGGTCAAGCGCGGTTACTGGCTCGTCGCGCCGACACCGCAGTGGCGGCAGGCGAAGGTGAAGGCGCTGGTCGCCGCGCTGACCGTCTGAGATTATTTCGCCGCGAGCGCGAGCAGTCGCGTGACGAGTCCGATCAGCGGGCCGGTATCGACGTTGGCGTCAGGATTATTCCAGCTTGCCGTGACGACGAACCATCTGCCGTCGGGTTTGCGCTGGCCGAGCAGGCTCATCGACAGGACGCCATTCTCCGACCCGCCCTTGTAGCCGAGATAGGTCCATTCGGCCGCGGCGACCGGGCCGACACCATTGTTGATCGCCATCGCCGCGAGCAGCGTCTTCGACCGGCGTGCGCGCAGATCGATCATCACCCGGGCGATATCGTTCGGGCTGGCGAACCATTCGAGGCTGTCGATGAAGCGCGGCCCCGCGGTGAAACTGACCCCGTCGACATTCCCCAGTATCAGCCGGTCCCGATTGTCGTCGATCAGTTTGCGCTGCGCCCTGTCGTCGCCAGCGATGAAGCGCGGGCGCAAGTCGGCAAAATTATTACCCTTGAGCGCGAAAGCTTCGACTGTCGTGAGCAGCGGGATGTTGCGCGACGGATCGCTATGCCCCGCGCTCTTCATCCGCGCCTCGATCGGTTCGCGGCCGAGCAGGTGGATCAGCGTATCGGTCGCGCCATTGTCGCTGACCGAAATCATCCAGTTGGCGAGGGTCTGGAGGGTGACCGGTGTATCGGCGGGCCAGTTCGAGGTGCCGACTGACGAAAAGCTGAAATGCGACAGCGGGACGACGTCCGACCAGCGCCGTTTGCCCGCGGCGACCTGCGCCGCCAGTTCGTCGAGAATGTAGAGCTTGATCGTCGAACCGATCGCGAACTGGCGGTCGGCATTGGCAGAGGCGAGGGGACGGATACCCGCTTCATTGAGTTCGGCGACAAGAAAGCCCGTCTGCCCCGGCAGCGCCGCGATTTCCGCCGCGACCCTGTCGAAGCTGTCGTCCGCCACCGTGACGCCGGTCACACGCAGTCCCGTTACGCGCTCGTCCGCCGCCACGCCGACGTCGAGCACCACCGTCGCGACACCCCTTTCGAAACGCAACAGGACCGTACCCGAACGACCATCGGTCGGCGTCACCTTGTCGACCGCGACCGGCTGGCCATATTGCGCGACGATTCCGGCGCTGAATGCCTTGAACTGCGCTTCGGGCACGGCGGCCTGGAATGCGGGGTCGAAGAAATCGGCAAAGGCGATCTTGCCGCTGAACACATCGATGAGTTGGGCGGCGCGGCGGTCGAGCGCGGTTTGCGAAGGCGAGACAGCAGGCTGGAAGGCAGCCGCCGTCGATGGTGTACCGACCGCGATCATTGCAGCGATAGCGGTGGATGCCAGCAAACGGATCACTCCATCTCTCCTTTTGTCGCAGGCGCAGCCGCGTCGATCCGCGCGATCTGTTCGCGGAGCATGGCGGCCGCGCGGCGGTTGAGCAACCAGATGCCGAAGAAAATAGCCAGCGGAATGGCTGCAAACGCTGCAAAACCGGACATGCTGGCAAACCCGCTTGCCTTGGCAAGGCCGGCCATGAAGGCGGCAAAACCCGGTATCAGCGGGCCGATGTACCAGAGGTCGACGCTCGCCAGCATCCGCTCCTCGGTTGCGAGTTGCGCGCGGTAATAGGCGCGGACATCGGCCGCCGCGGCGCCGGGATCGGGTCGCGAAGTGCGGCGCGACAACTGCCACGCCATGACGAAGCCGCCGACGATCACGAGCAGGCTCCCGACCTTGAGCATCGTTCCCGGCAGGATAAGCGCGTAGAGGCCAAAGATGAGGGTGACGAACGCGGTCGCGATATATTCGCGGCGGTTGCGCCTGCCGATCGCACCATTAAAGGCCGCGGCGCGCGATTTGACCTCGGCAAGCGACAGCGGTTCCAGCGCCGCATCGCTCCGGCTCCACAGGCGGCGCAGCTTGTCATCGTCATCGGGGGTCATGATGCGTCTCCGGGCCGCGCATAGCGGCGTGTCAGCATGATCTTGAAACGGTGGATCTTGGTTGCGACGGCGTCGGCTGAAACACCGGTGATCTCGCCGATCTCGGTCGCGGCGACGCCTTCGAGATAGAGGAGCATGATCTGGCGGTCGGGGGGATCGAGCCGATCGATGATTGACCCGATCAGCGCCGCCGCCTGTTCGTTGGTCGCCTGTTCGAAGGGCGTCGGATCCTCGGCGGGAAGCTCGACGTCTTCGATGTTCGCCCAGCTTTGCCGCATATGGCGCCGCCGCGCCATGATGTGCGACGTGGCGCGATTGTGCGCGACGCGCCACACCCAGGTGCTGAGCGAACAGCGCCCGTCGAAACGGGCAAGACTTTGCCAGAGCGCGACCTGAATATCCTGTTCGAGATCGCGGCGCAGATCGGCGTCGGCTTCACAGGCGCGGGCAAGCCGCGCAAGCGCGCCGCCGAATCGCGCGATGGCGTCGCCAAAAGCCTGATCCTGTTCCGCTTCGGTCACCCGAAATCCCCAGCCAACATTACCGTCTGACTATTTAGTCGGCCGTGACGAGGCTTTCTGACAGGGGCAGGCGATTATTCTACGCGTCGATTGCCGCCTCGTCGAGCGTCGCGGCATTGGCCTGGATGAACTGGAACCGGTGCTCCGGGTGCTTGCCCATCAACCGGTCGACCAGATCCTTGACGCCCATGCGCGCTCCTCATATTCCTGCGGCAAGGTGACGCGGATCATCGAGCGCGTTCGCCGGGTCCATTGTCGTTTCTCTCAACTGGTCGGGGTTCATTTCTCCCAGGCCCTTGAAGCGTCCGACCTCGACCTTCTTGCCCTTGAACTGCGTCGCTTCGAGCTCGGCACGGTGCTCGTCGTCGCGCGCATAGGCCGAGACATTGCCCGCGGTCAGGCGATAGAGGGGCGGTTGCGCCAGATAGAGATGTCCGCGCCGCACGATGTCGGGCATTTCCTGAAAGAAGAACGTCATCAGCAAGCGTCGCGATGTGGGCGCCATCGACATCGGCATCGGTCATGATCACGATCCTCTCGTAGCGTAGCCGGTCGGCGTCGCAATCCTTGCGCATCCCGCAACCCAGCGCTGGAGTGCGAGATCTGCGATTTCCTGATTGGCGCGGATCTTGTCGGCGCTGGCGCTCGCGACGTTCAGGATCTTGCCACGGATCGGCAGGATCGCCTGCGTCTTGCGGTCGCGTGCCTGCTTGGCGCTGCCGCCCGCGCTGTCGCCTTCGACGATAAACAATTCCGTGCCTTCGGGGCCGTCGTTCGCCACAGTCGGTGAGCTTGCCGGGCAGGCGCAGCTTGCGCCCGCTCGTCGCGGTCTTGCGCTTGACCTCGCGTTCCTGCTTGCGGCGCAGCCGCTCGTCCATCCGGTCGAGAACATAGGCCGAGCAGCGCCTTGCCGCGATCCATCCGGTCCGACAGAAAATGGTCGAAATGGTCGCGCACGGCCTTTTCTGTCAAGCGCGGTGGCCTGGGGCTCGACAGGCGGTCCTTGGTCTGCGACTCTGGAATTGGGGCTCACGGATGAAGACCGACAGCATCATTTCGCCGCCGTTGAACATGTCGTCGGCGGTGATCTCCTTCGCCTTTTTCTGTCCGACCAGCTCGCCGAACCCCGCGGACCCCGCACCAGCGCCGACGCAGCCCGGCTTCATGCGTTCCGCCATCGGGCGTCGGGATGGTGTTGCAATACCAGCTATACGATCCGTCGCTCCAGAGCGGCCAGGCGATCGCCCATTCGACGCGGCCTTGGTCGCCCGGGAATTCCTGACGCCCCACGAACGGCTCGGCGGTCGCGCCCTCGCGCGTGCCCCGATCTGTTCCTTGAGGTGATCGGCAAGCCCGCCGGGGAACTGGAACACCGCCTCGGCGGGCGTGTCGTCGCCGATCACGCTCGGGCGCGCATTTCCAGCGGATTTCGACGCCTGCGAACAGATAGGCCTTCGACCGCGCCATGCGATGAGAGGCGCTGCGGCTTGAACCGCCCATGGTCCGGGCCGAAGATTTCGGGATCGGGGATGAAGCTGACGCTCGTTCCGCGGCGGTTGGGGTCGGGCCGAGATGCTCGAGCCCGCCAAGCGGCGTGCCGCGCGCGAAGCGCTGGCGATAGAGCTGCTTGTCCGCGCGCCACCTCGACCACGGTTTCGATCGACAGCGCGTTGACGACGCTGACCCCGACGCCATGGAGACCGCCCGAGGTCGCATAAGCCTTGCCCTCGAACTTGCCGCCCGAATGGAGCATCGTGAGGATGACCTCAAGCGCCGACTTGCCCGGAAATTTGGGGTGCGGATCGACCGGCATGCCGCGGCCGTTGTCGACAATGGTCAGGCGGTTGCCGGCCTCCAGCTCGATCTCGATGCGCGTCGCATGGCCCGCGACCGCCTCGTCCATGCTGTTGTCGATGACTTCGGCAGGCGAGGTGATGAAGCGCGCGCTCGTCGGTGCCGCCGATGTACATGCCCGGGGCGCCGACGGACCGGTTCCAAGCCCCTCCAGCACCTCGATCTGCGAAGCGTTGTAGCTGTCGGTGGCGGGGTTCGCGGCGTCGAACAAATCGTGACTCATGTACTGGCTATAAGGGCGCGGGAAGGGCGCTGGCAAGCGTGGTTTTGGCCACAGGTGTGCGCCCCGCGGCGGGCTCGCTTCATCGCATTTCGGGCATACCAAGGAACTTTGGACAAAGGCTTCGGGTTTGGATGACGACTGTAAAGTCACCAAAAAGTGGAGTAATAACAATGAAATTCGCAGCTCTCCTCGCCGTTTCGGCGGCTTCCGTACTCGCCGTTCCGGCCTTCGCGCAGGATAATCGGGACCCGTCGCAGGACTTCGACGGCCCCTATATCTCGATCGGCGGCGGCGGATCGCTTCAGGGAAGCGATCGCGGCGAAACGCTGATCTTCGACACCAACCGGGACGGCACCTATGGCGACCCCGTCAATACGGTGGATGGCGGCGACGCATTCGCCCCCGGCTTCTGCAACGGTGCCGCAACCGGAACCGCCAACCTCGGCTGTAAAAACGACAAGGATGGCGCCGAATATTTCGGCCGTCTCGGTTACGACAAGCGGATGGGCAATTTCGTGCTCGGCGCGGTGATCGAGGGCGGCCGCAGCGAGGCGCGCGACAGCGTCAGCGGCTTTTCCACCACCCCCGCCAGCTACACGATGAGCCGCGAGGCTGACTATCAAGCAAATGCACGCCTGCGCGCGGGCTACACTCCCGGCGGCGGCGCGCTCTTCTATGTGACGGGCGGCGGCGCCTATGCGCGGCTCGACAACAAGTTCGCTACCACCAACGCCGCCAACAGCTTCGCCGACAACGGCAAGACCAACGGCTGGGGTTATGCGGTCGGCGGCGGCGCCGAGCTGATGGTCACCAACAAGATCGGGCTCGGCCTCGAATATCTGTACACCGACGTAAAGGACAAGGATTATGTCGTGAATGTGGGCGCGGGCACCGCGGACCCGGCGACCAATCCGTTTCTGCTGAACGGCGGCGGGACCGACATCCAGCGCAGCGATCCGCATTTCCGCACGCACAGCGTCCGCGGGACATTGAGCTACCGCTTCTGACCTCTTGGGAGCGGAAAGGGAGGCGCCGGGTCGGACGATCCGGCGCCTTTCGCCTATCCGGCTTCCGGCGCCGGGAAAATCGCAAAATTGCCGTTGGCGCTGGCAACGAGCCGATCGTTCTGAAACAGCCGCGCGTCAATATTGGCGATGCGCTTGCCCCGATGAAGAACGGTCGCGTCGCAGGTCAGTCGGCCCTCGCGCACCCCGACGTGATAGTTGAACTTGATCTCCAGCGTCGCACACCAGAAATCGTCGGAGAGCAGGCTGGTAACCGCACCGCCCATTGCCGTATCGGCGAGCGAATAGGCGACGCCGCCGTGAGCGACGCCCTGCGGATTGAAGTGCCGTTCGCGCTCGATGTCGATCGCCATCCGGCAACGCCCGTCGCCGCGCTCGACCATTTGCAGACCGAGCGCGCGCGCGAATTCGAACTCCTGCCCGAAGGGCCTCACCGGACCTGCCTTAACGAACTCGGGGACCACCGAAAGGCGGCGGCGGGGGCGGGCGACGCGTGCCGCGCGGCAGCTGCGCCTGATAGGCACGGCCGCAATGCTCGACGCAATAGGGGAAGCCGGGATTCACCGCTTCGCCGCAGAAATGGAAGTCGGGCTCGCCCGGATGCCCCATCGGCCAGCGGCAGATGCGGTCGTTGAGGTCGAGCAAGGTCGTCTTGTCGGCGATCTCGGGGCTCGGCTTCGCGGGCACCAGTCGGCGCGGCGGTGCAGGCGGAATCGGCGCCTGCTGGTCGCCGGGACCCTGACGGATGAAGCCACCGGGACCGATCGACACGATGCGCGGCGCATCGGGTTTCGGCGCGGCGTCGCCGCCTTCGCCCGCTGCCTCGACGACAGGCTTCGGCTCGTGCTTCGGCGCCGCCGCCACGGGGCGGGGAGCCGACGGAGCCGCCGGGCGCGGAGCCGCAGCGGGCGCCGCTGGCTTGGGCGCCGCGGGCGCAGCCGTCCTGACCGGCTTCGCCGCCTTTTCGGTCGCCTTGACGGGCGAGGGACGCGACTTCAGGCCAAGCCGGTGCGCCTTGCCGATGACCGCGTTGCGGCTGACACCGCCAAGCTCGTCGGCGATCTGGCTGGCGGTCAGCCCCTTTTCCCACATATTGCGCAGGCTTTCGATGCGCTCATCGGTCCATGACATAATCAATTCCTCATCATTCCACCGCGGGCGGCCACGTCATCGCTCAAGCGGTCCTCGCGGATCGATGTTTCGACGGCCCAGCTTGCGGTAAGATCGGGGAGGCGATAGGCGAGAACGCCATGAACGACCAGCCCCAAATTTCGAACCCCGACTCAGCGAATATGCGCGCGGTTCCGACTTTCGCCGAACCCGGTGTCCCGCATATCCACACGTTGAACGTGCCGGGCATGCAGGCTCTATATGTCAAGGAGGTGCGGCGGTTTTTCAAGGTCCAGCTCCAAACAATCTGGGCTCCGGCGATTACCACCCTCTTGTTCCTCGTCATTTTCACCGTCGCATTGGGCGGCGCGGGTCGAAAGGTCATCGGCGTCCCGTTCGCCGATTTCATCGCGCCCGGCCTGATCATGATGGCGATGCTGCAGAACAGCTTCGCCAATTCGAGCTTTTCGCTGCTCGTCGGCAAGATCCGAGGACGATCGTCGATTACCTGATGCCGCCGCTCGCGGTCGGCGAGCTGATCATCGCGTTGGTCGGCGCGGCCATCACTCGCGCCCTGCTCGTGGGTCTGGCGCTTTGGCTCGCGATGCTGCTCTGGCCCGGCGTTCATGTGATGCCCGCCCATATGTGGGCGGTCGCGGTCTTCGGCGTCCTCGGCGCGATGATGCTCGGTTTTCTCGGCCTCATCACGTCGGTGTGGGCCGAAAAGTTCGACCATGCCGCCGCCGTGACCAACTTCGTCGTCACCCCGCTGGCCTTGCTCTCGGGCACTTTCTATTCGGTCGACCGGCTCGCGCCCTGGTTCCAGACGATCGCGCACGGCAACCCCGTCTATTATGCGATCATGGGTTTTCGCTACGGCTTCATCGGAACGGTCGATTCGACGATCGCCAATCCTGTAGTCACAGCGGCGCTGGTGCTGGTCGCAGTCAATATCGGACTGGGCCTGCTGACCTATCGCCTGCTGGCGTCGGGCTGGAAACTGAAGGCCTGACGCCGCTCAGTGACGATGGATCGCGCGGACCCGGTAGCGGCCGCTTTCGAGCCCGTCGAACATCGCGTCGATCTGCGGGTGGTCGATCGGCCCGCCATCGCCGTCAGCCACCAGATTCTGCTGGCTGACATAAGCAATGTAGGACGAATCCCCGTTTTCGGCGAGCAGGTGATAATAGGGCTGCTCTTTCGCGGGGCGGATTTCCTCGGGAATAGCTTCATACCATTCGTCGCTGTTCGCGAAGACAGGGTCGATGTCGAACACGACCCCGCGAAAGTCGAACATCCTGTGACGCACGATGTCACCGGGCGCAAAGCGGGCGCGACCGATAAGCGGGGCGGTAACGGTTACGGGAAGTTCGGAGGTGGATTCGGGCGTCATATAGTCAATCTATGGCCGTTTACGCTTGTTTCAAGTCCGTTACACTCGACCCGGTCGCGATTTGCCGAATCGGCTGTGATCAACGTTACAGATGCATTCGCCAATCGAGCTAGATTGCTCTTCTGGCATTTGCATTTCCCATTCGGGTTGCGGGCCGCATCCTCAGGGGAGAAATATAATGGCTGACATACCACCCGATAGTTCGAACCCGGCAACGGGCGTCATTGAGCGCGCGAAAGACATCCTGTTGAAACCGAAGGAAACATGGCCGGTCATCGCCGCCGAACCGGCGACGACGCAGTCGATCTATATTCCCTATGTCGTCCTGCTCGCCGCGATCGGCCCGGTAGCGCAGTTCCTTGGCGGTCAATTGTTCGGCTTCACCGTCCTCGGCGTAACCTATCACCCCCCGCTCGGCGGGGCGCTCCTGTCCGCGATCCTGTCCTACGGCCTGACATTGGCGGTCGTCTTCGTTCTGGCGCTCGTGATCGACGGGCTCGCACCGAACTTCGGCGGGCAGAAGGATCAGGTGCAGGCATTGAAAGTCGCGGCCTATTCGGCGACCGCAGGCTGGGTTGGCGGCATTTTCGGCTTGCTTCCCGCGCTGAGTGCGATCGGGATCCTGTTCGGCCTTTACGGCCTCTACCTTCTCTATCTCGGCCTGCCGGTGCTGATGAAGGTGCCGCAGGACAAGGCGTCCGGCTATACCGTCATCGTCGTCATCGTCGCGATCGTGCTGTTCCTGATTGTCGGCGCGGTGGTCGCGTCGCTGATGGCCCCGTCACTGCTGAGCATCAGGGGATAATCATGCCAGCCGTCCCGCGATGTCGGGACGGCTGCTCACCTGTGGTCGAAATCAGGAAAAATGGAGGAGAGTGGGGGATTCGAACCCTCGGTACCGTTGCCGGCACTTCGCATTTCGAGTGCGACGCTTTCGACCACTCAGCCAACTCTCCTCGCTGAGAGGTGACGCCCCTAGCGATGGTCCGCCGCCGTTGCAACCCTCTAGTCGCAAAAGTGGCGGACCGGACGCAAAATCACGGCTTGTCTGCCTCCCACCAATAAGGCGCGCGCTTGCTGTCGCCCGTCTCGGCCTCGTTCAGCGTCAATGGGTCGTAAAGCCGCCCGCCCAGCATCACGCGGTGAATTTGCTCGGTATTGCGGATATTCTCGGTGGGATCGGCGTCGAGAATGAGCAGGTCGGCAAGCTTTCCGGCCTCAAGCGATCCGACATCCTTCGCATATCCCAGCGACGTGGCGGGCATGATCGTCGCGGCGCGGAGCGCGTCGATGTTGCTCCATCCGCCGCGTACGAACGACCAGATTTCCCAATGCGCGCCCAGGCCGGCCTGCTGGCCATGCGCGCCGATCGATACCATCCGGCCCGTATCGGCGATCTTTTTGGCTTCGCGCGCCGAATCATCGTCGACATAATCGCCCTCCGGCGCGATCACGCGGCGCTTGTTCTCGGCGGCGAGGACTGTGGGCGGAATGTGCCGGGCGACGATCGGCTGCTCCCAGACATTAGTGTGCGCGCGCCAATAGGGATCGCCCGCCAGTCCGCCGAAGGTCACGACCAGCGTCGGGGTATAGTCGGTCTCGGTCTGGCCCCAGAGCTGCACCAGATCCTTGTAGAAGGTGTGGAGCGGAATGTTGTGCTCGACGGTGGCGTTGCCGTCCTGGATCAGCGTGACGCCCTGCGTGTACATCGATCCGCCTTCAGGGACGACGGTCATCCCTTCGGCCTGCGCGGCACGCACGACCATCTGGCGCTGTTCGCGGCGCGGCTGGTTGTAGTTCTTGACGCTGTGCCCGCCCTGCGCCTTCAACCGGCGCACATGCGCGAGCGCGTCCTCGTAGCTGTTGATCTCGGCATAGACGCCCGCCGCCTTTGCGCCGTAGATGACTTCACCGGTCGAAAAGATGCGCGGTGCGAGAATCAGCCCCGCGCGCTGCATTTCCGACGAGACGAAGATTTCCGATGCGCGCGACGACGGATTGTGGCTGGTGGTCGTTCCCATCGCGAGGTTGACCATTTCCGACCAGTTCTGCTGCGGCACCAGTTCGTCGTCGCCGTGCGGTCCGTGCGCGTGGCCGTCGATGAAGCCCGGCACGATCGTCTTGCCCGCCGCATCGACGGTGACCGCACCCGCGGGAACGGTGATCGCGCCTGCCGGACCGACCGCGGTGATCCTGTCGCCCTCGATCACGATCGCGCCGTTGTCGATGATGCCGCCGTCCTTCGCTGCCATCGTGACGATCTTCGCGCCGGTGATAACGACCGTCCCTCGATGCTTGGCCGCGGCCTGCGGCATCGACAGCGACACGCCGTCGGTCGGCGGGGTGAATTTGGGTGCCTTGTCGTCGGTCGGCGCATTGCCGAACAGACTGGCGAGATCGGCGCTGAACAGCGTCGGCCCGCGCGTCCAGTGGAGACGGCTGCCCTTGTTCGACCAGTGGACATAGTCGGCGCCGCTGTCGCTCACCCGCGTGACGGGCAATGCGCCGCTTTTCGTACCAAGCGCGACGTCCTGGCCGCCGGGCATCAGCGGCGTGACATAGGCATCGTAATTCTGGCGAAAGGCGAGCGCGCGGCCGTCGGGGGAAATCTCATAGTCGGTGACCAGTTCGCCGCTCGCGTGGACGCGCTTGTCCTGTCCATGGATGTCGGTGCTCACGAGCTGGCTCTTGCCGTCCGCCGCCGCAACCATGAAGATGCGGTCATTGCCGGCGCCGAACTGCGGCTTGGCGCCGTTCAGGCTGACGCGCTCCGGCGCACCGCCGCTCGCCGCCACGCGATAGACGCCGGCGTCGCTTCCCCAGCGCGTCGAAGTCAGGTTGCCGCCCGCGCGCCGTTCGAAGGCGATTGTCTGGCCGTCGGGCGAGAAACGCGGCTCGGCATAATGGCCGGGCACGCTCGTCACCTTGCGCGACGCGCCGCCGCCCGACCCGACGACATGCACCTCGCCCAGTCCTGCGTCGGTCCAGCGGACGAAGGTGACCGAACGCCCGTCGCGCGACCAGCTCGGCCACATTTCGAAAGCATTGTCCTTCGTCGAAGTCAGCCGGCGCGCAGTCCCGCCGGTCGCCGGCTTGACCCACAGTTTACCGAGCGTTTCATAAACGACGCTGCGCCCGTCGGGCGAGACCTCTGCCCAGCGCGGCATTTGCGTGTTGAAGCTGTCGGGCGCGACCTCAACCGCCGGATGCGCCGCATCGACGATGACGCGGTCGTCATTGATGCTGAAGGGAATGACGCGCGCTTCGCCGCCGTCGCCGCTCACCCGCCGCAGTTTGCCCCCCGCCCAGAAGACGATGTCGCGGCTGTCGGGGGTCCAGTCGATGTTCGGGTAGACGCCGGTAACCGCCCATGTTTCCTGAACATCCTGATCGAGCGCGTCATAGAGTTTCCGCTCGGCGCCCGATGCGAGATCCTTCACATAGAGTTTCGATGCCATGCCTTCGCGGCGGACGAAAGCAAGGCGCTTGCCGTCGGGCGAGGGTGACGGACGGACCGCGCCGCCCGGCCCCGACGCTACCGTCGAAACCTCGCCATCGTTCAGGTCATAGCGTTCGATGTGGAACAGGTCGGTGTTGCTGTCCTGCGCATATTCAAAGATCGGTCCGGGCGTGACGTTGCGCGTGTAATAGACGCCCTTGCCGTCGGGCGCGAAGGTCGGCTCGCCGAGCTCTTTCTGGTGGCGTTCGTTCGGCTTCTTGACCAGCGGCACGCCGGCGCCGCCCGAAACATGGTACATCCACACCTCGCCGGTGCCGAGCGAGCGGCCGGTCGTAAAATGCTTCTTCGCCACGATGAACTGACCATCGGGGCTCCAGCTCGGCTGGTTCAAGAGGCGGAAATCCTCCTTGCTGAGCTGGCGCTTGTCGCTGCCGTCGCGATTCATCAGCCAGATATTGTCGCCGCCGCCGCGATCCGAAACGAACGCGATCCGCGTGCCGTCGGGCGAAAAGCGCGGCTGGTGCTCGTAAGCGAGGCCTTCGGCGATCCGTGTCGGTGTGCCACCCTCGATTGGCATCGTATAGATATCGCCGAGCAGGTCGAATGCGATCGTCCGCCCATCGGGAGCGACATCGACGTTCATCCAGCTTCCTTCGTCGACCGCGATGTTGACCTTACGCGTCGTCATGCCGGGCGGGGCATTCACGTCCCATTTTTCCGGCTTCGCATCCCCCGCGGCGGGTGCGGCCTGCGCCCAAACGGAGGTCGAACAGGCCAGTGTCGCGGCGAGGGCGAGAGCGAAACGCGTCATGTAATAATCCCCTTTTGATTTTCGTATACCATATGGCTTCGGGCAGCGAGCGCAAGCGAAGGCTTTCGATCAAGGCGCTGGTCGCATCGACGAGCGGCTGCTAGCTCCAGAGATCGAGCCCGCGAACGGGCCGATGAGGGAGAGCCAGGGTGCCGCTGACGGGAATTCGCGTCATCGATTTCGGCCGCTATATCGCGGGCCCCTATTGTGCGGCGTTGCTCGCTGATTACGGCGCCGATGTCATCCGGATCGAAGCGCCGGGCGGCAACGACGATCGCTACACCGTTCCCGTTGCCGACGATGGATCGGGCGCGATGTTCATGCAGATGAACCGTGCCAAACGCTGCCTGACGCTGAAGCCGGGCAGCGCCGAGGACGCGAGATCGTTCGCCGGCTGGTCGCGACGGCCGATGTCGTGGTCGCGAACCTGCCGCACGACGCCCTCGTGAAACTCGGGCTCGATTGCGACAGCCTTGCCGCGATCAATCCGCGGGTCATCCTTGCGACCGCGTCGGCGTTCGGCAGCGAGGGGCCGCTGGCGAGCCGCGTCGGGTTCGACGCCGTAGGGCAGGCGATGTCGGGAACGGTGCACCTGACCGGCACACCCGACCAGCCCCACCGCGCACAGGTCAATTATGTCGATTTCGGCACCGCGCTGCACTGCGCCTTCGGCGTCATGCTCGCGCTGCGCGAGCGCGAGGCAACAGGGAAGGGGCAATGCGTATCGGGATCGCTGCTCGGCACCGCACTGGCGATGTCGAACGCGCTGACGATCGATCATGCGCTGAACGGCATCGACCGCCAGCCAATCGGCAATCGCAGCTTCAGTTCGGGGCCGACCGACCTGTTCCGCACTCGCGATGGCTGGATCGTCACGCAGATCGTCGGCGCGCCGATCTTCGCGCGCTGGGCCGAACTCGTCGGGCGCCCCGATCTGATCGACGACCCGCTGTACGCCAGCGACATTTTGCGCGGCGACAATGGCGAGGAGTTGAGTGCGATCATGCAGCGCTGGTGCATCGACCGGTCGAGCGCCGAGGCGATCGCGGAAATGGGGAAGGCGCGCGTTCCGGCCGCACCGGTCCTGCGTGCCGGCGAGGCGCTCGCACAGCCGCAGGTCGCGGCGATGGGGTTGGTCGAACCCGTGGCATATCCCGGGACAAATGCGGACATTCCCATGATCCGTGCGCCAATCAAACTTTCGGAGAGCGACAAGACCGCGGCGAGCCGGGCACCGCAGGTTGGCGAGCATAGCGACGCAATCCTCTCCGAACTCGGATATGACGCCGGGGCGATTTCGGCTTTGCGCGCGGCAAGGATTATTTGAATCGGGAAGGGTAGACAAACCGCAATCGCCCATTAAGTTACCGGTCAGTATAGAAATCAGCCCAGGAGCTTTCGATGACCGACAACAGCGAATATGTGCCGCCGAAGATCTGGACCTGGGACAAAGGAAAGCGGCGGGCGTTTCGCCAACATCAACCGCCCCGTCGCCGGCCCGACGCATGACAAGGACCTGCCGATCGGCAAGCATCCGCTCCAGCTCTATTCGCTCGGCACGCCCAATGGCGTGAAGGTCACGGTGATGCTTGAGGAATTGCTCGCTGCCGGCCACAGCGGCGCCGAATATGATGCATGGCTGATCAAGATCGGCGATGGCGACCAGTTTTCGAGCGGCTTCGTCGATGCCAATCCAAACAGCAAGATCCCCGCGCTCGTCGACCGCAGCGGCGCCGAGCCGATCCGGGTATTCGAATCGGGTGCGATCCTGATCCATCTCGCCGAGAAGTTCGGCGAATTCCTGCCGACCGATCCTGCGAAGCGCGCCGAAACGCTGTCATGGCTGATGTGGCAAATGGGAAGCGCGCCGTTCCTTGGCGGCGGCTTTGGCCATTTCTACGCCTATGCACCGTTCAAGCAGGAATATCCGATCAACCGCTACGCGATGGAGGTGAAGCGCCAGCTCGACGTGCTCGACCGCCGCCTTGCGGAGAGCGAATATATCGCGGGCGCCGACTATACGATCGCCGACATGGCAATCTGGCCTTGGTACGGCGCGCTCGCCAAGGGGCTCGTCTATGACGCCGGCGAATTCCTGCAGGTGGAAGAGTATCGGAATGTCCAGCGCTGGACCGATCGGGTCGCCGCCCGCCCGGCGGTCAAGCGCGGCCGGATGGTCAACCGCGTGATGGGGGATCCGGCGAGCCAGCTTCACGAGCGGCACGACGCATCGGACTTCGACCTTCGTACGCAGGACAAGCTCGAGGCAGCGGAATGATGCGAATTCTGCGGGCGCGATGCCGCCGCAAGGTTAGCGAACTCTTCAAGAACAACGGAGCGCCGTGGGTCCGCACCGGACCGCGCGCCGGAAAAATACGCAAAAAACGCAAAAGCGGCGTCGGGTGCTCTCGACGCCGCTTTCATTCACGGTCGGCCATGTTCGCCGCATGACAGTCTCTTTCCGACTCTCGCGGCATGTCCGCACACTCGTCCGGACCGGTACGCCCCTGGCGCGAGGGGAGCGCGGTGCCGCCATCGTCGAAATAGCGCTGGTGCTGCCGCTGCTCCTCGCGTTGCTGATGGGCATATTGGTCTATGGGCAATATTTCATGCTCGCGCACAGCGTGCAGCAGGCAGCAAACGACGGCGCGCGCGCCGCGATCGTCGGCCTCGACGCCGCCGACCGCCGCAGCATCGCGGTGCGCGCAGTCGGCCGCAGCCTTCAGGGTGTGAGCGGGACACAGGCGGTCGCGGTGTCCGAGACGACCGAGGCGGTCACCGTCGCGGTCACCTTCACGGTTCCGAGCGACAGCTTCCTGCGGTCGGCACTGGTTCCGTCCCCGGAAACGTCATTCGCGCCAGCGCGACCTTCGAATTGCCGATGGATTGAGTATGGATATCCGGACCTTCATTCGCACTTTTGTCGACGACCGGCGCGCCGGCATCAGCATCGTGACGGCCTTTGCGATGACGATGCTGATCGGCTCCGCGGCGCTCGCGGTCGATGTCGGATCGCTCTATCTCGACCGCCGCAAGCTGCAGGGCATCGCAGACGCCGCCGCGATGGCGGCCGCGGACCGTCCGGGCGAGGAAGAGGCCGCTGTGCGGCGAATGGTCGCGGCCAATTGCGATTGCGGCATCCGGATCGAAACATTGACCAAGGGCACCTATGTCGCCGACCCCGGAGTTCAGGCCGAGCAGCGCTTTACCGGCGGCGGCACGTCGCCCAATGCGGTGCGCATCACGCTGACCCGCGATCGCGCGCTCTATTTCGGCGGCTTCCTGACCGGCGACCGGTCCCGCGTCATTCGCGCCACCGCGACGGGCGCGCGGCGCGGCTATGCCGCCTTTTCGCTTGGATCACGCGTCGCAGCCGTCAACGGCGGCCTGCCGAATGCGTTGCTGTCGAGCCTCACCGGGAGCCAGCTCAATCTGTCGCTGATGGACTATAATGCGCTCGCCAGCACCGACATCGACCTGCTCGCCTTTTCCGACGCGCTGCGCACTCAGCTCGGCGCCGATGTCCTGACGTTCGGCCAGACGCTCGATACGCAAGTGACGCTGCCGCAAGTCGTATCGGCCTTGGCGAGCGCGTCGGACGGGCAGGCCGGGGCGGCGCTGGAACATATCGCATCGCGGGCGCTGCCGCATAGCCTGTTGCCCTCGCGCGCAATCGACCTCGGCCCCCGTTCATCGAGCATCCGCATCGATGCCGCCAATCCGGTGAAGGTCAACGCGCTCAGCCTGCTTCGCGCAATGCTGCTGCTGGGCAATGCCAATCGCCAGCTCGACCTGTCGCTCACGGGCAATATTCCGGGCGGATCGGGGATCGATATCGCGCTGATGATCGGCGAGCCGCCGGCCAATTCGCCGTTGATCGCAGTAACAGATACCAACGATGTCGTCGTTCGTACCGCGCAAGTCCGACTGAAACTCGAGACGAAGGTGCAGACGCCGCTGGCCAGCGTCCATCTTCCGGTGCTGGCCGAACTCGGGTCGGCATCGGCGCGCATTGCCGATATCGACTGCCGGCCCGACAGCAGCGCGGCGGTATCGCTCGCGGTCGTCACGTCTCCGGCCACGCTGGCGATCGGAACGGTCGACGACGCCGATTTCCAGGACATGACGCGGCCGCTCGATCCGAAGCCGGCGCGCGTCGTGAAGCTGCTGCTGGTCAACGTCGATGCCGAAGCCGAACTGGTCCTGTCGGACCTTGGCGAAAAGCAGGTCGCCTTTTCGCGCCGCGATATCGACGACGGCCAGATCAAGACCGTATCGAGCACCGGGCTGGTCGCGGGTGCGGCGAAGTCGCTGTCGGACCGGATGGAGCTGAGTGTCAACGGCCTCAATCTGAACCTGCTGACAAAGGTGATCGGCGACACCGTCGCG
>JAMPIN010000031.1:0-70883 GCA_024699845.1 Aphelenchoides bicaudatus | reverse complement strand
CAATTTATTGCGTGTTTCTGTTTCTACAGAAGAAAACAACGTCAACAGCTAGTTGAAAACATGGCTTCAAACAATCATTACAGAACAAACAAGAATCTCAATGAAGATCGGTAACTTATTTAATCAACTTAAAAGCACTATAAAACTTTGTTTAGTGAATTGGATCAATGGGAGATCAGTTTGGAGTGCCTGCAGATCAACTTTCTCGATAAACTTGGAAGTGGAGCCTTTTGGAGATGTCTATTTGGGAAAAATTAATGGACCAGCACCAATTAGACAAATCTACAATGACTCTCCGCACTGTCAACGCTTTAATAATTGTGAAGTTGCCATCAAATCACTTCCATCAATGCAAGTAGACGAATATGCAAGGAATGAGTTCTGGAAAGAAATTGAA
The DNA here is from genome assembly GCA_024699845.1 of Aphelenchoides bicaudatus. Lineage (NCBI taxonomy): Eukaryota > Metazoa > Nematoda > Chromadorea > Rhabditida > Aphelenchoididae > Aphelenchoides > Aphelenchoides bicaudatus. The sequence goes on along the minus strand of JAMPIN010000031.1, from coordinate 70,486 downwards.
TTCATGAAAGGGTTAAAGTTCCATCAGAATCTAGTGTGCTTCTTAGGCTATGTTTATGATCCGACAAGTCCTTTAATGCTACTTGAATACTGTGCCAATGGAGATCTTCTTGAAGTTCATCAAAACAAACAAACAAAAGTTTGTTGAAAGCTTCGAAAGTCAAGAAAGTCCAAAAACACTCATCTCGTTTGCTTGGCAGATCTCATCTGGACTTGAATATTTAAGCAGTTTGGACTTGATTCACAGAGATATTGCTGCTAGGAACATTCTACTTGATTCACAAAATGTCTGTAAAGTGTCTGATTGAAGAAACCAATCAAATTGAGTCAAACAGTTCATTTGTTGAAATATAGTTTTTGTAAATAAACACTTTAAATCAATTGATTCAATCTCTCTTGCCTGCAAAGCCAATTTTAAGACACAGAAATGACATATTAAATTTATTCATTTAAACACATACACCATAAAAACTACTCTTGCAACTTCAATGTAGATTGGATTTTGACGCCGCAAGTTGGGCAAAACTTAAAATTAGGATCAAAACTGACAATGTGTCCACATGGAATGAGAGCCGTCTTGTTTGGTGCTGGCATAGGATGCTCCGGGCTGGACACGTTGTTTTCAGCGGAAGGACGATTAGCAATTGAGTCTAAAAACGAGTAGATGTTAGAAGTTAATAAATAGTGTTGAACTTACTTTTCAAGGCTTCTGCAAGCTTGTCATTTTGCTCCTTCATTTCATTGAAATTTGAATTGAGTCGATTCAAATCTTCTGCAAGCTTGCCAATTTGCTTCTTCGTATCAGCGGAGTTTGAACCATGCTTGTACTCCGAAAGAAGACTGATGATCTTGGTTTGATTATTTCTGCCTGTGTAATCAAGAGGTGTAGAGCCAGAAGAGTCTTCGACGTTAACATGAGCTCCATTCTCTAGCAAAAGGCGGACAGTGTCGGTGCGGCCACGAGAAATTGCTCCGTAAAGAGGTGTCCGATCATCAGGATTTTTGGCGTTGACATCGGCTCCGTTCTCAAGCAAAAGGCTAACAACGTTGGTGTAGCCATAAAAACTTGCTGAGTGAATAGGTGTCGAACCACACCTTTTGGTGTTAACATTGGCTCCGTTTTTAAGTAAAAGGCGGACAACGTCGGTGCGGCCACGAGAAATTGCTTCATGAATCGGTGTCAAACCACAACATATGGCCTCGAGGTCAGCTCCATTTTTAAGTAAAAGGCGGACTTCAGTAATGTTACCATCTCGGCAAGCAGCATGTAACGGATTGTACATTCTTGGAGATCTAAAAATAAACCATTATAAACTTCAATCTTAAGACAGCACAAACCTTTAAGCGAGGAGATAAACGAGGAGCTCAGAAATAAAAACGATAAAGATGTTGTGTTTTTGGCAGTATTTATAGTAGTTTTTTGTGCGAACATTAATGAAATCACACAGTTTATGCTTCTGTGTATGCGAGTTGACTTAAGGTAATTGCGAACTAATAGAGATAGATGTTTGTTGTGCGTATGCGAATGACATTGATTCTATGTTTTAGATATAGATGTTTGTTTTCGATAATTTTAACATGTCAATAAACTTGTCAGGTATTTCAATAATCACATTCGAAAATTGCATTAAAAACCTCTAAGTTTAAACAACCATTCAATTTTTGCAGTTGAGTAGAAACGTCAAGAAAGAATCTGTTTCGGCGCACGGTTGTTATCTGTATTTTCGAGCTGATAATGAATTGCTCTTTGCGGCGTATTTAAGTGAATTAAAAAGTACTTTGTCACTCAAAGCCAAACAATTAAATAATATCATTCATTCAAAACAACAACAATTAAACTGATGTCTGAGGGAATTTCTTTTCATTAAAAGGAGGTTTTGCATAGCCATTTTCAAGTGACAAGACACAAGCCAATTGCTGCGGAGACTGTTGGGAATCGGGCTTTGTTGTCACCTTTTTGCGTCGAAACATTTTGATAGGATGCTTCTTGTACTCTCGGCGAGTCTAAACATAATGTTTGCTTTATTTCAACTTAAAAGTAGCGTTCTGCAAAAAGGAGCAAAAAACTCTCTTGTTATAAAAGGAAAGAAAAAGAGTTCAAAAAAGTTGTGATCGAAGCGTTTTTTCAACTCGCTTTTGAGAGTTTTTTGTTCTTTTTTTGCGGAACACTACTTAAAAGCTTACCTTTAAAATAAGACACGGCAAAATAATCAACAAAATCAAAAAGATCAAAACTAGAGGGATGTAAATCCAAGCCGGCTGATAAAAACTATGCGTAGTTTCTTTTAAATTGTCTGTAATAATCCTGACGTTGTCTATGATGTGAACAATGTCTTTTGTAGTCTAAAAACATTAAATTAAATTAACAAGTTATTCAAAACAAACCTCTCCTATGCTTTTATTTAATCTCGCGTTGATTTCACTTGTAACAAGACTGATTTCCGTTTTTGTTATTTGTAGAATGTCAACAACTTCATCCAACACTTCGTTTACGTCTAGATTAATACTGATAGTGATGCCTTTCTTTTCAGGAACAGACATTTTTGGTCTAAATGTAGAAGTTAGGTTTGAACATAACGCGCAATACAAATTAAATAGTGCTTTGACAATTTACAAAAACGAATTGGTGTTTAGTGTTTGATTACAAGAGAGTTCGCGCAAAACTGTCAAGTCAAGCGCTTTCTTCAATTTTGTGGTTCAGTGGTTTGAGGCTCACGTGCGTTTGATCAATTTAGTTGAGTGCTTTTTTGATGGCTCAGTGGTTTGAGGCGCACTTTTTTGACGAGTCAAGCGTTAAAGGTGCTTTTTTACATCATTGACTAACAAAGTCGTTTAAAACGCAGTCTTGAACAACAAAATACATTCAAAAATGCAAAATCAATCTAATCAACTCAACCATCAAAAAAGTGCGCCCCAAACCACTGAGCTACAAAATTGAAAAGGCACGCAAACTCACCCAATCAAACAACAAACATCAATTTCTTGACACTCTGCAAAGTTCAAAAAGCAAAGAAAGAATTTAATGATACGCATTTTTTGTTTTTCAGTCAATTAAAACCTCTAACAACAAATGTGTCTTTAAAGTAAAGAAGTAATCTTGAAACTTTTTTGGCAACAAGATTGTTTTGATAAGAAAAAGTTTGCCGAGAGCAGAAGCGCAAAAATGTATGCTTTCGCATTTATTATCAAAAAGTAAACAAGTTGTGTCTTTCAACTCTCGTTTCAATTACTTATTTATTCATTTGTCAATTAAAGAATGCAACAAACAGATTTGGAATATCAAATTGACCGATCAGGCTACCACAAGACGAAAAACCCAGACATGACTGCCAAAACACCAATCAAGGAACTGAAAGTATAAGCAACATTGTATTTTAAATTCCGTTAGGTAGATTACGTTTTCGGTCCAATAGTTCCAACGAAGGCGGTCGGAGGATCCGGCTTTGGCTTCAAATTTTCAGTGTTGCACAAATCGGTGGAGCAGATACAAATTTTTGCCTCGTTGTCAGCTGTGCATCCACTGTGTTTGATATGGTGCTTGTCGACTAAAGGATATTGATTTCTAGACTTTTAAAAAACAACTTACGTTCGTCAGCGGAGGTGCAAGCCTGGAGTTGAATAAATTAAACAAAGCTATTTTAAAAACTTACTCTAACTCTTTCACCGTCGCTGTATATGACGCCAGTGGCACAAAATTGTTCGGTGGAGTTACATGTAAATTTAATAGGGGAATCACATGTTAAACCTGCGGAATCAGCACAGACGTAACACCTTAGCGAATACGCAGATGCAAACAAAATGGAAATTGACACAACCAACAAAATTGACTTCATTTCTGCAATTAAACTTTTGACAACGAAAGTGATTGCTTAAATACTTAACGAAGTTAGTAATCGTGTTCGCCAATTCTCCGGCTTATCAGCAAAACATGCAATATTAAGTGTGTGTCATTCCTTTGTTTAATTGTGAAGTTGACGTCTTTGATTACGGAATTGGTTGGAGAATTATCATTAACATTCAATGTTGTAAATGTCTGCTTCTAATGTTTAATGACTAATCTTTGCGTTACTCATTTTTAATTACGAGGTTAGTTGATAAGAATATTTCCAGTGCGTATTTAGACGATTATCACAAATCTAAATTTGTTTGTTGGGTGTTAAAAGGTTAAATGCACCTTTGTGAGTCATGTTTATTCAATCCAACTGATCAGAATGAACACTTTTTTGGAAGCATTGCTAATAGAAGTTAGTGTCTAAAATAGACATAGTTAATTTTAATAATCAAAATTTACATAACAACAATGTTATTGATAACCTTATTTAAAGTTGCCTTCTCAACATTAAAATGCATTTAGATGTTCACTAAATATTGTTTAACTACGAGACTGCACAACTTGGAATCGAGGACAAAGGTGTTTAGCCAAAGCCGACAGATTCGCCAACCTTTCAGGTAAAAACAACTTAAAAGCATTTCAAACCACAACAAACTTTTTTATTTCAATGACATGTCAAAAAAGTTTATTCAATTATATAATAAGAATTTAACAGTTGTTGTCAGCCACAGACAGTTCAATATCTGGAGCTTCATATACGGACATAGGATCTTTGCCTCTTGAGATGTATTTGTCGGGGACCTAAGCAAATAAACGTTAAGTACTTTAGTGTTAACTAGTTTAATTACTGAAAACTTGTGACACGAATCAACTTTGCCACAATCGTGATAAATCTTGACTTCTGGGTCAATTCCTCGACCTAACGAAGGGTCATTGTAGCCGGATACAGTGTAGAAACCGAACTTGTTAGTGAGTTGGTCATCCATTGTCACGTCGCTTGACAGTGTGTAGTGATCAATAAGCTCGACTTCCTAAAATTAAATCAAAACTAACCTCAAATTAAAACAACTTACAACTCCGTTAACTACTTGCCCGAGACAATATAAAGTGCCTTGAACTGCAGTGCTTTCTGTCCTGGCGCGAACATTCAAGACAGAAAGTGTCATTAAGACCAAAGAAACTCTGAACACCGTCATATTTGAATGGATAATGATTTGAATCAATTTATTCTGCTTTTATAATCAAAATCAACGGGGGCGATGCAAACAAATTAAACTCGAGATAAAAAACAATAACGTTTATCGAAAGAAGAAGAAAAGTGACATGTTTTAACGACCCTTTTCATCTGATAAACAACAATTACGTGAGTGAGAACAAAGTATAGCAAAGTATGGTTATTTTTGTTGACGTGATTGTGTTTATTCAACCTAAAAGCATTGCAGCAATTACATTAACATCTGGACACATGACCGAGATCTCAGCACTGATCACAAACATCGCGCTTTTAGTTAGATTTTAATTGTTGCAAGAAGATTAAAGGGACCTCTAATAGAAGGAGCACCCAATTAGAGGATTAAATATCTTCTTATAAAATTAAATAGCATGCAAATTAAGTCACAGAATGTACAGGATGTTCAGAAAGTATTCTTTTTACTTGAATGAATTCGAATTGTGAAGTCAAGTTGAGTGTTTAAAATTAGTAACACGTTTTTGAAGTTTAAAGCATTTTGTTGTTCAAGACGATGTTTTAACTTCAAAATGCTTTAAACTTCAAAAACGCTTTGGTGCTTAACTTGATTGATTGAACAAAGCGTTTGAGTTTTCAAACTTTGACAAACTCATCCAATCAAACAATTTACATTTTGTCTCATCATTCACAGAGTAGACCGAAAAAACGTTAACACAAAAAATTGTTTGTGTTTGAAACTTTTTGACAAAAGACTTTTTGTGTTAACGTTTTTTCGTCCACCCAGTACTTAACTATATCGACACCAATCAAATAAGCACTTTATTTCCAATTACAATTAAAGAACTTATTGAGTCCTGTCTGCAAAACCAATTTGAAAGGTGTTGTAATTATACATGAGACAATTTTCACGTAACATTAGAGTTGGAAAGACGAACTCAGCGACGCGTTTATTAGATTTCCCCGCACCAAAAGAGCAAACACCATCTCTTGGATAGTCTTTGTTCATGTAGACGTCAGGTCCTGCTCTCAGTTCTACACTTCCAATTGTAAAGACAAATTCCATGTTTGTTGAACAATCCATAATGTAATTTTCATCCACACCCAAAATTTCTTTGGCTTGATTGTAAACATCGTAAGATAGTTTAAATCCTTGGTAATCGAGTGAGTAGTATATATGGGCTCATTCTAGCTCAATCACCCACATCCTCAAAATCCCATCAACAAAATTATACATATTTTCGCAAATTAAAAGGCTAAAATACCTCAAATCATGTACATTATCTTCAATTTTTACCACAAAAGTCACTCAGCCCACTTTGAGACCCTGGCTCACCCAAATCACCCTCGCCCTCTTATTCCCGAGCTCAAAATAATACCCTATTTTCTTGAATTATAACGAAGTTAAAGGCTAAAATGCCTCAAAAAATCAGTCACAACCCAAGAGACCCTGGCTCACCCTGACCGCCCTCATTACCATCTTTGGCTTGAAGCCTTTAAATTTGATGTGATTTTGATGATTTTTGTGGACTTGGATGTTTGCAGGTTTTTCATGTTTCATAAATGATGTTTTGTTTTGTTCGTGGTATGAACTGGAGCGTAAATGTTTATTGACAATATAACAGCATTGACAAATAACGAAATTGTGAAGATGGTAAAAGAATTAAAGATTAAAAATTTTAGAGGAGTATTTATGAGAGATACACTTCCAAAACAAATAAGTAATAAGGTTGAATGTGGAATCTTAAATCTAGATGTGAGTAAAAATAATGGAACTCATTGGGTTTGTTATTATAAAAATAAAGATAAAAGTTATTACTTTGATTGGGATAGTGCACAGAACTGTGAATTAATTGGTGACAGCTGAAAATTAAATTTTGATTAACATAAACAGTTTTATAGATTTTGAGTTGCTTGGTAAAGACTGCCTACTTTAAAATAAATTGACTTACGTTTCAACTCTGGAAATTTATCAGCAAATCCGGATTTTAAAGCCGAATCCCATGGGGTATTACCAGCAGAATCTTTAATTGTCATATCGGCACCTCTGTCCCGCAACAATTTAACCACTTCAAGACGTTCATTAAGATAAGCATAGTGAAGCGGTGTCCGATTACTTTCATCCACGGCATCGATTTTGGCGCCAATATCCAGCAGCAATTTAGCCACTTTATAATACCCTTTATCCGCTGCCAAGTGAAGCAGAGTCTGGCCGTTCTCATCCGTGGCATCAATGTTAATACCTGTCTCCAGCAACCATTTAGCCACTTCAAGATGTCGTTTCCAACAAGCAAGCTGAAACGGAGTAGAATCATCTTCAGTCTTGGCATCGATTTTGGAGCCCTTCTCCAGCAACGATTCAACCACTTCAGGATGGTCATTAGAACAAGCAAGCTGAAACGGAGTAGAATCATCTTCAGTCTTGGCATCAATCTTGGCGTGTTCCTTCAGCAACAATTTAGCCACTTCAGAATGTCCATTAATACAAGCAAGATGAAGCGGAGTCTGATTTTCCGCAGTCCTGGCATGAATGTTGGCGCCTTCCTCCAGCAAAAATTTAACCGTTTCATAATCTCCAGAAGAAGAAGCATAGTGAAGCGGTGTCCATTGTTCCGAGTCTTGTTGCTCTTTGTTTGCTTCACGTTTCAGTAGGAGTTTTACACAATCTAAGTGTCCCCAGGCAGCGGCAAGATGCAACGCTGAAACCGACGATATAGTGGATTCGCCGCGTTTATAATGAGTTAATTCATCCACATTGGCACAATTTTTGAGCAGAAGTTTGAGTACTTCGTAGTTTCCATCTTCAGCAGCTTGATGAATTGATTTGGGAACTCTTTCTGTCGGTCTAAATACAAATTTAACAAAATTTTTGGGCAAAAAGCTTGCTTTGGAGTCGATATCAACCAGTCCTTCCAATCACGCACCCACACTCGATTCCCTTGACTATCCTCGACAAGAAGGTGTTCTTCTTCTATATAACAGTCGTAATATAGTTTGTCGTGAACATTTTCGTCGTAGATTACAAACGTTTGATATCTTTCTTTGCAATCGATTATACACTTGAGTGTACAGTGGCAAATGGTGTCATACACAAAATCCCTACGAAATTTGAATTTATATTGTCCGTTGTGCTGAAAGAAGTTGAATAAATTAGAACCTGTGCTCTTAACAGCTTTTTTTTTAAGTTAAAAACATACCTGGATCGTCTCCGGGTTCTCTTTATTGCAAAGCGATAAAGATACGTCGATTGGCTGACCGAAGCGGTTGGTAATATCGATTCGCACCTTTTGGAACTTTCTCGCGATTCTGCTGAAGACACCTGCTGCTTTTTCGGGGGTCCCTATTGCTTTCTCCACCAACAATTTAACCACTTCAGGATGTCCATTATCACGAGCATATTGAAGCGGTGTCTGACCATCTTTGTTCACGGCATTAATGTTGGCCTTTTTCTCCACCAACAATTTAACCACTTCAGGATGTCCATTCCGACAAGCAAGGTGAAGCGGAGTAGAACCATTTTTATCCATGACATCAACGAGAGAGGGATTTTCGTTAATCAACCATTTAGCCACTTCAAGATGTCCATTAAGACAGGCAGCGTGAAGCGGAGTATCACCACTGTTATTCACGGCATCAATGTCGGCGCGTTTCTTCACTAACAATTCAGCCACTTTAAGATGTCCATTAGAACAAGCAAGCTGAAATGGAGTAGAACCATCATTATTCACGACATCAATGTTGGCGCCTTCCTCCAGCAACAACTCAGCAATTTTTAGACGTCCATTAGAACAAGCAAGGTGAAGCGGAGTATCACCACTGTTATTCACGGCATCAATGTCGGCGCGTTTCTTCACTAACAATTCAGCCACTTTAAGATGTCCATTAGAACAAGCAAGCTGAAATGGAGTAGAACCATCATTATTCACGACATCAATGTTGGCGCCTTCCTCCAGCAAGAATTTAGCCACATCAAAATGTCCATTAGAACAAGCAAGATGAAGTGGAGTATTACCATTTTTATCCATGTCATCGATTTTGGCGTCATTATCCAGCAACAATTTAGCCACTTCATAATGTCCCTCCCAACAAGCATAGTGAAGCGGAGTATTACCATTTTTATCCATGTCATCGATTTTGGCGTCATTATCCAGCAACAATTTAGCCACTTCATAATGTCCCTCCCAACAAGCATAGTGAAGCGGAGTATGATCATCTTTAGTCTTGGCATGAATTTTGGCGCCTTCCTCTAGCAAGAATTTGACCATTTCAAGACGTCCAAAATAACAAGCATAATGAAGTGGAGTATTATCATCGTTATCCACGAAACGAATGTTTTGGTCGGAGCGGGAAGACATGATTAAGCGAATGGCTGAAAAACCTAAACTCGAGTTAAATAAAGAAAATCAAACAAAATGTGAGATAAGATCGCTGACGCGAATCATTGATAAAAACGAATGCAATCAATATATCAACATCACTCATAAAATTCTTTATTAGTGCCTTTCAGGATTGGACGATCAAAACACGACCATTTGATTATATCTTTTTTCTCATGGGGTCCTAATGGCCTGTTTTTTGTACAGAACTTGGCAGAATTAAAAGCTGACTGTGTGATGTCTAAAAATCAGCTTGAGAGGATAGCCAGGAAAAAAGTTATAATCAAATGGTCGTGCAATGATTGTGTTTTTTTCGTTCTTTCTTTAGCAAAAATTTATACACTTCAATAGAACTAGAAAGAACAAGCGGAGTCTGACCATCTCTAGTCTCGGCATCGATTTTGGCGCCTTTCTTCACCAACCGTTCAACCACACCAAAATGTCCAAAAAAAGAAGCATAGTGAAGTGGTGTCCATAGTTCCGAGTCTTGTTGCTCTTTGTTTGCTTCACGTTTCAGTAGGAGTTTTACACAATCTAAGTGTCCCCAGGCAGCGGCAAGATGCAACGCTGAAACCGACGATATAGTGGATTCGTCGGTGTTACAATCGATTGGTTCATTCACATTGGCACTATTATCGAGCAGAAGTTTGAGTACTTCGTAGTTTCCATCTTCAGCAGCTTGATGAATTGATCTGGGAACTCTTTCTGTCGGTCTAAATACAAATTTAACAAAATTTTTGGGCAAAAAGCTTGCTTTGGAGTCGATATCAACCAGTCCTTCCAATCACGCACCCGCACTCGATTCCCTTGACTATCCTCGACAAGAAGGTGTTCTTCTTTTATATAACAGTCGTAATATAGTTTGTCGTGAACACTTTCGTCGTAGATTACAAACGATTGATATTTTTCTCTGGAGTCGATTATACACTTGAGTATACAGTCGCAGATGGTGTTATACGCAAAATACCTACGAAATTTGAATTTATATTGTCCGTTGTGCTGAAAGAAGTTGAATAAATTAGAACCTGTGCTCTTAACAGCTTTTTTTTAAGTTAAAAACATACCTGGATCGTCTCCGGGTTCTCTTTATTGCAAAGCGATAAAGATACGTCGATTGGCTGACCGAAGTAGTTGGTAATATCGATTCGCACCTTTTGGAACTTTCTCTTGACTTTTTTGATGATCGATGCTCCTTTGACGCCGATATCTATTGCTTTGTCGGTTGCCTCTGCTGCTTTTTTGGGGTCAATTGTCATTTTTAGAGTTCATGGGCAAATAGGAAATAGGCCTCCGATGGAAACTTGAAAATGAATATTCAACACCGATGCCTGTGTGTTTATAAATGCGGTCACATGCTATCGCTAAATGGAACTGCAAGGAGCGGTAGTCTTTCGTTTAGATAAGAGGTGCGGCGAAATAACTCGTTGCCTTAATGAGAAATTGGGCACTGCAATCTTCTTGTCAACTCATAAAATTGCTTGCGATGCTTCCAAAATACATTGGTGAATCAATACATCTAAGTGCATAAACAGAATGTGTGCCACTCGATCAACTCATATCAATAAAAAGGACATAAAATGCGACGCTACAGCGCCTCGGGCTTCATCTTCTTATCAGCTCACAAACTGCCTGCGATGCTTTCAAAATACATTGGTGAATCAATACGTCTAAGTGTACAAACAGAAATTACTAAGAAGAAAAACGCAATGATGTCCATCAGATATTGCAAATTCTGAAATTAGCAGATCCAAAATCCTCACATATTAAACAACTAAAAGTTCAATGTCAGTATGTCAGTCAGTCAGTCAGTCAGCATTTTTCCACCAAAACTGAATATAGGGGCACATTCGGGACCTACTTTTGCGCGCTGAGCACGGTTAGAGAAGTCACTTTTTGAAACGGATCCTACCACGTCTGCCTGGGAGTCCGGAATTTTTTCAAATTTTTCCTACTTCTGTTAAAGACCGATTCCGTGTGAGCTAAGGTGTCCGGCAACTAACCCCAAAAAACTCATGTTTGTGGCCCTAATGGTGCCGGAACTGATGGTCAAAGAATTTGTGAGGTAACCTCTCACCTAAAAAAGTTTAAAGTTTTTTGAGGACTAGGCATGTAGTCATTTTTGTTCAATGAAGAGTTTAATTGATTGAGTTGATTAAGTATGAGAGTTTAACCGAACAACAACAAAGCACGCGACGCGCCGAAGGCGCGAGCATGCTGGTATAAAGTAAAGTTTGACTATCATTTTGATAAAAACAGTTAGCATTAATTACCCAACAGTTTTCTCTTTATAAATGGCTCATTTCACATTACAACTAACTTCCAATGAATCAACTTTTGAATATTCACTTCCACAAGAATATTTGGACAAGAAATATGAAATAGCACTGATAAAATTAGACGGTAACTTAGAAATTAGCAAAAATTAATATCAATAAAAAGTAATATATAATAGCCATTACCAGGCACCCATTCCCTCATTCTCCTCAATAACATTTCTCCATCTTTTTCATCGATTTCGCCCTAAAGATTCTTGTCTCTGTGGTGGGTTACGTATCTGATGTTTAGTCTTTGATTCATATTTGTCCTCTATTTTAGTTAAAAATTTGGTGGCGCCATCATTGTCAATAACGCATTCCTTCCATATCAGTTTCACTTTGCAATGCTTACTAACGAGCTCGTGCTTTAGGGTCTCTATAATCAACAAAAACAAGGGAGAGAGTTCGGTAACAACAGCCCATCGGCTTCTCGACAAACAAAAACCGATTTTATGGTGAACATGATTGCATTTGGGGAATCACTAGATACATTCGGCGCAATTCGACTGCCAGTTTGATAAGACAGTCAGCATTAATTATTCAATAATTTCTTTCTTTATAAATGGTCTACTTCACATTACAACTAATTTCCGATGAAACAACTTTTGAATACTCATTTCCACAAGAGATTTTGGACAAGAATTATGAAATAGCATTGATAAAACTGGATGGAATACTAGGAATTAACAAGAAAATAAATGTAAATTATACAAACAACAAATTTTACTACTCAGTTAATGGAGTTGATCAAAATAATAATCCAGTTAAAGAAGAAAAGGTTGTAGATATTCCAAATGGTAAATATGAGTTTAATGAACTAATCATGACAATTAATGGATTGTTGATAAAAGATAAAGACTTTTTCAAAGCAAATTTAGAAGATGGTAAGATTATTTTTGATATAAAAAGTGCATATTCAATTGACTTTAGCAGACAAAATACACTGCTTAATGTCTTCGGATTTAGCAATAAAGTATTGACAACTGGTAAACATATTTCCGAAAATAAGTTTAAATCAAATACTATCGATAATGTTTTCATTTGGTGTAATCTGATAGATAATTCTTATATTAATAACAAAAAGATAAATTCAATTTATAGATTTAAACTTAATAATGGCGAAATAAATTATCAAAATCTACTGATCAGTAAGGAACCAAGACAAATTATTTATCATAAGGTAACAAAAAGACCAAATAAAATAACTCTAAAATTAGTTGATATTAATAACAATTTAATTGAATTTGATAACATTAATGTATTCGTTGAATTACATATGAAAGAATTAAAAATAAAAGATGATTAAATATCATTATATCATTATATTATTTTTTTATCTTTTAAGTCTTTAATGTATCTAAAAAGTCTTGATTTTCTTTGGTTAACTTTATATTATCTTTATTAGTTTCCTTATTGCTATTTGAACCTTTAGTTAGTGAGTTTAAGAAGCCTTTATTCTTTTTAGTTAATTTCTTACTTTTTCTAAATGTTTTAGACATAGTTTATTTAGGAGCGGTTAATTCATTATTATCATCAGTTTGAACCTTGATCAATTCAATCTTTAAATCATTATCATTTTTATTCAAAACAGTATAATTTTTAGTATTACCATCAAAAATTACTAGTGTCATTTATTAGTTCAAATTTTTACTCTTGATCTAATGAAGTAATAGATGGAAACTCACTTAAATTTACCTTTCTTTTATTTGAGTTCAATCCTATTTTTTCATAGCTAAGCGCTAGATCAGTTCCTGATTTATCTTTTACTTGATAGGAGACCATGGCTCGATTCGAAGAATCAGTAACTGGTTCAAGTGGAATTATTTGAAGATTTTTATTTCGTTTGTTTATCATAAAATATGGTGAAACTATATAAATTAAAGATCTCACAATGAAGATGTAAACTAAAGTCACACCAACTGTTACATAAATTCTCCAATATTTTAACCAATATGATTCAAAGAAACTATCTAAATCTTCAATAATTTCATGTGGAATCATTGAATTTTGTTCATTTTCTTTTAGTTCTATTCCAACATTTGAAATCTGTTTCATTTCAGTTAACAATTCTTCCTCAATATCAGTTCTATTATTGAAAATATGTTCTTTAATAATTAGTTTGTTATTCAAAAATTGTAAGTCATAATTTTCTCTTATTTCAATATTTCTTACATTATTCGCCTCAATCATTTCACCAATATCATCAACAATAACATTATCTTTCATATACCAGATTTTATCATTATATTTTTTAATTTTTATGGGGATATAGCCTTTATAATCATTTAACTCAGTAAATCCAATCAAACTACTATTAATTTCTTTACAAAAAGTGACTTCAATCACATCGTTATTTATCAATTTAACATCAATAGCAGTATGGTCTAACGCTTTTTGAATGAATCTTTTAGGATTTTCTCTCAACAAAATTTCTAAGATTTCATTATGATTATTAAACATTTGAAATATTGTTTTCATTGTAAGATTTAAATGATTCTCAAAGTTATTCTCTAAATATTGTAATTCTCCAGCTTCTTGAAAAGTCTCAACTTCTCTTTTTCCTCTATTAATTGATTTTAAAGCGTATCCTTCTGAAGTTAATTTCAAATCATTATCACAACTATAAACATCTTTATCTAATAAACTTAATGCAATTTGATTATCATGATTAATCCAAAAGTTTTCATTCAAATATCCATCAAATGTTCCAATTGAAATGAATTTACGATTTTGTTTATTATTGATTTCCCAAATCATTACTTCATTTGGTTTAATTTGACAATTACCTTTTGAATATTTACAATTAATAGTTGTTAGTGAATTGATAGGATTTTCTTGATTATAATGTGAAAACACTTTAGTTTCAATCAAAATACAATTTTCTTTTAAATAATGTTTAGATTTGAATAAGCTAGTGAATCTATTTGGATACTCGCTCGCGACTTTATTATTTGTATGATATGAATGTTCTCCTTTCTTTAAAGTACCAAATTCACAATATTTATTTTTCATCATTTCCTCACATTCTTTTATAGAAAGTCCTTTATTATTGACTTCTTTTTCAATTAAGTGTTCATATCCGGATAAATCAGTATATAATGAGACTTCGGTCACAATCTTTTTACATAAATAAGCTTTCGAAATGAATTCAATAGTATTAGGTTTAAAAACTTCAAATCTTTTAATTTTTGTATTATTTTTATAATTAAAATTACATTTTGTTAATTTTGGAAAGTTAAAATATTGTTTTGGTGAATTACTAGTACAAATTATTGATTGCGACTCAATAAGATGAAATAAAGTCAATAAAATTATAATTGATCTCATTTATTAAAGATTATTTTTACTCAATTATTTTTAACATTTACTCTCAATCCATCTCCATTAATTTCTACTAAATTATCACTCAAAATCAAACAATAACATTTTGTGTCAGCTGGAATTGATTTCGAAAATGTTGCTTTAATTGTGATATCAGGTCGACTATTTTTGATTCTTTCATTCTGTTTTGAAACATCAATCACAAACAGAGGATAGTAAAGATAATAATTCTCTTCATTAACGAAAATACACTCTTTAATCGTTTGATAATAACTATTCTTAAATTCTTTAGCAAAATTGTATTGTTGAACAGCATTAAAATTGGTGAAATTACATCTTAAACACTCATATGGATATCTTTCTGAGTTTAATTCCACAAATATTGTTTCTAAATTACAGTGATCAAATCTTGCTGCATTAGTGTAATTATCTTCTCGATGAGTTTGAAATCCAATCACAAAATACTTGATTTTCTCATGCTTAGTTCCTAATTTCCATGTAAAATCTCTAGCCGATAAAGGTACATTATTGTCTTCTAATTGTCTTGAAATAAATGGTAAATTAAATGTCTTTTTTGAATCAAACATATTCATCAATTTATTTTGCATTTCCAGACTTGGCATTATCTTCGGTACTAACCAATTCATTTTTGTAATTGTAAATTTAGCTTTTAAATTATCTGGATCTTTTGAAAAAATTGAATTTCGATTATCAGGATTTCTATGTAAAGATAGAGAATGTTTGACCCCATAAATTATTTTATTATAACATTCTGCGAAACCAAAAATATGACTCAATGGAATGCAAAATGATAATTTTCCATCTCTTAATTCGGTGTATTTATCAATTTTATATTGAATATCTTTTTCTTCTAAAATCCATCCAAATGTGTTTTGTTTAGTCAAATTTGAAGAATAACTTAAGATTCCTTTCATTAAACTAGCTCTTCCAGGATCTCTAACATTTTCAATTTGATCTCCATTTAAGCTATAAGTTATTCGGTCAAATAAAAACATTGGAGCATTATTTGTTAAAGTTACTTGATCGGCTGCTGCTTTTAGTTTTCCAGTTGTTTCATCATATTCAGCTTTTTTAAGTCTATTACCATCTAATTTAGTTAAAGTACCTTCTAAATACAAATAACTCTTACTAGTCAATAGATATTGATCACAAGTTTCAATTACGAAATTAATTTCACCATTTTCATTTAAATTTGATCCACTTGTTGGAAATATGCTTATTAAGTTCTCTTTTTGAATAGAATTATTAAAAATAGGTCTTTGGTCAATTGTTAAAGTGTTATCGATAGCTTCCATTTTAATTGAAAACAAGATATATGTTGCTTATTTATATAACAAGATTTTTTATTTAAATTTACAATTTTTTGATTATGAAATTGGAGTTGTTACATATTTTAATTTTTCTTCGAATGTGAGTGGTTTTTTACTTGTATGACGACTAGAATCTTCGATTTTATTTAATTTAACATCGGAATTATAGTTTTTGTTTGACGAAGAAGGAGGATCATGAAGTGTTAGATTGGATCTTTGATCAGATTTATCAAGAAGTGTTGGATTGGATCTATGATCAGATTTATCACTTCTTTCTGATAAACCATACGCAAATTTTCCAAAATTATCTTTATTTCTATTCACAATAACTCCAGATTTTTTACATTTGATACCAAATTCTTTTATATAATTAGATACGGTTTTTGATGAAATATTATACTTTTTGGCGAAAGATTCTTTAGTATTATTAAGAAAATCATATTCTTTCATTAATTTGATTATTTCTGTTTTATTCATTTAGTACAAATTATTTTTAATGGAAAAATGGAATTATGGATCGGAAATATAGAATTATGGAAAGGAAGTATGGAATTATGGAACGGAAACATGGAATGGAATTATGGAAAAGTGGAATTGCGGAAAAATGGAATCAAGGAAAAGTGGAATTGCGGAAAAATGGAATCAAGGAAAAGCGGAATTATGGAAAAGTGGAATTATAGAAAAATAAAATTGAAAAAAATAAATCTATATAAATAAGCACCGTTATCTAGAATAACTCTGTTCTTTTATAAATAAAGATGGACAAACAAATAAAAAGATACATGCCTTCTTCGGAAGAATTAGAAGGATTAGATCAATTTATATCAAATATTCCAGAATTACAAGATTTTATTCAAGAAAGTGATTATTCACTTGATTTAATTATTAAAGGAATAGATTCATTAAAAATGGATGAGTCATATAAAAAAGGAATAAAACAATTATTTATTGGACTTCAAAAGACTTCTATCGCTAAAGAAACTTATAAATACTCTAATTTTAGAAATCAAGAAACCATCGAATTATTATTAGAAAGAGAAAAAGAATATAAGAAAATTATAGCCAAACAAGCTAAAAAACATAAAGATAATAGCGGTATAGATGAGATGAATAAAATGTTTTCTAGTATTGTTATCAATCCGGAGAAGAATAAACAAGTTTCTGCGTACACAAATAAAAAGATAAAAGATATTAAGTTTGCTGATGATTTTAAGCCTATTTTCGAAGAAGAAGGTGAAAAAGTTTATTCTAAAGAAGAATTAATAAAGATGAAAAAGAATAATAAAGAAGGTATTAGATTTAATGGAGTTGATAGTATTACTATTAAAAATACACCAGATAATGTAGTTGTAATGAATAAAAAATAAAAATCATCATATTTGTTAATTTTATAATATTATTATCTTTATCAAATAGTCGAATAATTACCTTATGGTGAATAATAAATACACTCACAATTATTACAATTACATAATATACATTTATATTGATTTGGAAGTCGATTCCAATATTTTGGATATTCCATACATGAATAATAAAAGAATGGACTAATATCACAAAAGTGTCTTATATATTTATTTGATTTAAAAAGTCTATTATTTAAATTAGTTAAGCATATTTTAAAAGCTTCTTTATCATCTTCAGATAATTTTTCATAAATTATTTTAATCTCTTTATTTGCTTTTTCTACACTTTTTACATATGAGTCCAAATCTACATCATCAAAATCAATATCATTATCAATTAAATCTAAAGTATTTTTAACAATATTATTAAGTGTATTATATAGATCAGTATTCATTTAATAAGTAAAAAATTCTAATCAATATTTCCTGTAATCAGAACTAACTGGAGTCATAAAAATCATATCCACGCTCTATCATTAATCTATATAAAATCTTTATTTTTTTCTGTTCACTAAATAATTTGTCATCATAAAATGGAAACACTTTATTAATAGTTAGCACTTCATTTTGTAAATTAATTGGTAGTTTTATGATTTCGTTATATGGAATAGTCTCAATTATCTTTTGTTTACAAAGTTCTTGTAAAGTCAATTCCATTTATTAAGCAAATTATTTTTAATAAAAATTATAAACCTCTTTATGGTTTGTATAAAACTAACTCTTCCTCATAATATTTTCCCTTAATTATATGATTATCACTATCTTTTAGTTGATAAGTAATTGGATTAGAATTAAACACCTTATTAATAGTACAAACTTCATCACTAAAGTTTTGTTCATAGCCTTTATCGAATACTTTCTTATTAATTTTAACCCTCACTGTATCACCAATTTTATATTTAATCTTTTTAATTATAACATTTTCGTCTTCAGGAAATAGATTTTTATAAACTAATTCGGTGTTTTCTTTTTTACTTGCCTCAACTGGAGTCATTTTTATTGATGAATGATAAGAATTATTGTAATTTATCATCAAATCTGGTAAAACTGAAATCCATTTGTTATTATCATTTTCAGTCAATACTTTCTCAATTTTCTCCTCGATAGTTCTATTAAATCTTTCAGCAATACAAGCCTTAATATCCCTATTTTGTGTATTGAATTTATTAATCTTATTTTCTTCACAAAATTTACTAAATTTACCTTTGAATTCTAAACCTTCATCTGTTTGTAATCTTTCTGGTTTTCTACCACTTTCTTTAAATATTTGTCTAAATGAATCAACAATTCCTTCTGATTTCTTATTTTTTAGTGGGAAAGTCCATGCATATTTACTAAAACAATCAATTACACTCAAAAAGTACTTATGACCTTTATTTTCTCTACTATACTTAACCATAAATGCTAAATCAGCTTGCCACTGTTGATCGGGATATTGAACATAAACTCTTTCTCTTTTAAAGTTCTTTTTAACTGGATGATGTTTAGTATAAGTATCTTGTTGATGTAAAAATTCTTCTACTTCTTTTTGACTTTTACCAGTTTTTCGTTGTAAGTCATTAATTCCAGAAAAACCTTGTTTTAGATCATAATAAACTTCTTTTAATTCATTATTGTTCTTAACAAATTGATTCTTATTAGTATTACAGATTTTGCATTGCCCTTTTATCATTTTTCTACCATTTTTAGTTGATATTTCACTTGTATTTATAGTTTCTGTCTTCTTTTTGCATTTTAGACAATAAATTTCCATTATTTATTATCATCTAAATATAATGGATTTTTTAGATCTGTCAATCGATAATTTTTATTCAAAAAGAAATAATAATGAATTGCTTCCAAACTCAATTAGAGGTTGTATTATTGGAAAATCTGGTTGTGGAAAAACGAATTCGTTGATGAATTTATTGTTACAAGATTACTTAGATTACAACAATTTGTACATCTTTTCTAAAAGTTTACACCAACCAATTTATCAAATTTTAATTAAAGGTTTTAAAAATAATTTGAGTAAAAAAGAGATTTTAGATTGTATTTTAAAACAAAAGTTTACAATTACTCCGAAAACAAATGACAAACATGAAATTACAGTCAATTGTTTTGAAAAATCCGATGAAATTCCTGATCCAAAAGAGATAGATCCTAATTTGAAGAATCTGATTATTTTTGATGACATTATTGACGAGAAAAATCAAAATAAAGTTGAAAGTTATTACACTCGTGGAAGACATAATAATATCGATTGTTTTTATATTAGTCAAAATTATATCAAACTTCCAAAAAATACAATTAGAGAGAATGCAAACTTCTTTATTTTATTTCCACAAGATCAGCAAAATTTGAATTATATTTATCGAGATCACTGCAGTGAACTTGATAAGAATGAATTTTTTGATTTATGTAATGAAATTTGGGATGAAAAACATAATTTTGTTACAATTGATAAAACAAGTGATAAAAATAATGGAAAATTTAGAAAACAATTGAAATATTTTTATATTATTGATCATAAAAACAAATAAGACAATATGAGAAAAGTGTGAATTTCGTAATAAGCCCTCACTTTTGGCCGATCGCATTTTGATTGATCGTTTGTTTATTTCATGATAAACATTGACCACCACACTGAAATAATAAATAATGGCCATGCGCGCTTGGTCACACTTTTATTTTTCATTTGTTTCACCATACTATTAACTCTTCTATGCCTAAAAA
The DNA here is from genome assembly GCA_024699845.1 of Aphelenchoides bicaudatus. Classification (NCBI taxonomy): domain Eukaryota; kingdom Metazoa; phylum Nematoda; class Chromadorea; order Rhabditida; family Aphelenchoididae; genus Aphelenchoides; species Aphelenchoides bicaudatus. Next base: position 50,005 of record JAMPIN010000031.1, on the reverse strand, counting down.
GGAGGAATTGTTGAAAGAGATCGTGGAAGAAGAAAGTGCTCTTAAAAAAGATTTTCTGAAGCTGAAAAAGGTAAAATCTCAAGGATTATTTGAATTATTTGTTTATATTTTTAGAGCGTTGAAGATTTAAAGAAGGAAAATGTTGAAATTCTTGAGACTATTAAAAAACTTTCTACTGTTCTACAATCTCTACAAATTGGCGAGACTTCTGCAGTTGTTGATCAACCTGATAGTATTCCTGAAATATGTGAGAAAAAAGGTTATTTATATTTCATTTTAACGAATTATTCTAAATTTTAGAAGTGACCATTCTCGGAAATACTCAAGTCCAAATCGATGGAAAGGTGTTTGTGATCAAACATAGCAGAAAATTCAACAAAGAAAGAGTATGCCAATGTCTATCATACAAGAGATCATCACAAAATAGTTGCAATGTTTGGGCAATACTTTCGTCAAAAATGGAGTTTCTATATTACGAAAATGGAATAACAAAAGCGAAATCTTTCTGCGAACATAATCATTAATTTAATTTAATTTAATTTAAAAGTTAAGCCTATAACTCTATATTCTGTTCTATATATAAAAATATAGAGTTATAGGATGCTGTGTTTGGGGTTCACAGCTCTAAGAACGTCCCCCATCTAATATACAAGTTTAATCCTAGTCTTTTTTTTAGTCTTTTTGAAGAATACAAAATTAAAAAGGTTCTTGTATAATGTTTTTAATTGAATAAAACTGATTGACTTATCGAATCATTACTCACATAATATTGAAATTTTAAAAACCTATATTTTTATAGATCACTTCTAATTCCTCTTTTTTAATCTTTTTTATTTTTACTAATTCATTTAAAATTATATCAATTCTATCACGTTCGTCTTTAAGAATCAGAGGTTCGATCCCTTGATCTTTTCCTAATTTATAAGAAGTTACTGATTGTTGGAGCATTTTTGTTAATTCATTTGGATCTGATGGAAGAGTCTCAATTGAATTGTCGATCTTCTCATCACTTTTTGGATTTAAAAGCTCTTTTTTGATAAATTTCCATATCTCACTTGAATTAGCATTTAATCTCTTTGAATTCGAATTAAAACCCTGATAAATAGCATTTGAGTCATCCAAAATTTCTTTATAAAATTGTTTGTCATCTTCCGAAATCATAGTGATATTTGGAGACTTTTTAAGTAGTAATTCTAAAAGTCCATTAGTTGCATTATAAACTTTCTCATTTATTTTTAATTGATTATCCTCGATTTCAATCACTTTATTTCCAATAGTATAACAATCTTTTTCAGAATTATATCTAATTGAATATCCTGCATTACTTCTATTTGTTGTATCTTTTAGATAATTAGCAATTAAATTACTTACAACTAAATCGTCTGATTTCTTAGGCTCAATAGCTAATGGTTGATGTTTTTCATCAATCTTTAATTGTTTTAAATTATCAATAATTTTATTCCGATCTTCTATCATTTCATTTTGTAACTTTTGATTTGACTCAATAATTGGTTTGAATAATTCCACTCTAGTTTGTTCGATTTCATTTTGAGTATTTTCTTGTTCTTCAGATCTATTCTTTAATTTCTTTCTCAATCGTAAATTTTCTTCCACAATTTCATTTCTCTTTTTTGGGTCATAGATTTCGATGAATTTATTACTCATTTCGTTTTATTTAAAAATTGAAAAAATATTAAAAAATTTTTAGTTATATAAATAAGGGTGGGTGAACATGGATCATTATCGAAACATGTCAAGAGATGATCTACGATCTGAAGTTTCAAAATTGAAACTTATAAGATACAATAATATGAAAAGATTAACTAAACAAGAATTAATAAATTTGTTAACATTTCCTTTCCAGGATTCGTTATTCGAAGAAGCTAATAATATTCAACCTATACCACAAATAAATATTCAGATACAACAACAACAAAATTTAATAAATATACCAGAGCCTAATCCACTTGCAAATATCTTCCCATTTCAAAGACAAGTTTTTGGTGAAGTCAGAGAATTTAGAGATACAATGAGGGAAACACGTTATAATCGCCTAAATATTGAAGCTGAAACTTTAGAAAACTACTTAAATAATGTGAAAGAATATGTTCTTGCTGATATGATTAGAAATAGAAAGTTAAAAATATATTTTGGTATAACTATTGAATCACAAATTCCAAATAGTGAAGAGATTATCCGTTTTGATATGTCAACATCATCCAGAATTTTACTACCGGATGATAATAAAGAAGAATTCTATCAAGAGCATTGTAATGAAATTTTAGAAGAATATGATGTAAGAGCCATTCAAAAATCCAATCTTTCATTTGTAGGTGTTTTAAATTTTGGAATGACACAAGCAGTTTCAAGAAGTTTGGGAGCTTGTTATGGAAAAATTGTAATTCCTGATAAACTCAAAAAACAAAAAGCAATTGTAAACATTAAAAACCATAGAAATAAAACGTTTAAAGAAAGATGTTTAGGATTGTCTATTATTGCATGTTTACATCCGGTAAAAAACAATAGAGAAAGGATTTCTAATTACACGCAATATTGGGATAATTACAAATGGAAAGGAGTAAATTGGCCTGCTGGAGATGATGATATTGAAATAATTGAAAGACAAAATAATTTGGCTATAAACGTTTACACTTGGGACTATGAAGAAAAGAAAACAATTGAAAAGAAAATTTCAAAAATAAAAGATATTCCATATGAAAGAATCGTTGACTTGTACTATTTAGAAGGTGAAAATGGAATCGGGCATTTTATGCCAATTATGAGTATAAGTAGACTGATTAGTCAACAAAAATGTGCAAACCACCAAATATTTATTTGTAGAAGATGTAAACAACATTTCACTGTTAAAGAAAGGTGTGAAGAGCATATGAGAAACTGCAATCAAAACGAATTAGTTCCATTTAATCCAGCCGATAAAGATGTAAAATTTGATAAATTTGAGTATTTACAAAAGATTCCATTTGTTATATATGCCGATTTTGAGTCAATTATCAAAAAATATTTGAAAGCCATCAATGATCCAAATAAATCCTGGACTGATAAAGAAGGTAAACATATTCCATCTGGATTTGCTGCAGTTGTTGTAGATTTTAATGGAAAGATTTATGATATTGAAATTTATATTGGTAAGAATGCGGCTGAAAGATTTATCGAGTGGACAAGCAAAATTTGCGACCATTTAATCGGACTAGGTAAACAAAATATGAAGAGATTAACAAGAGAACAATGGAGAATTTATAATGAAACTAACAATTGTAATATTTGTAAAAAAGAGATTCCGACTGGTAAAAAAGTAAGAGATCATGACCATTTTACTGGCGAATTTAGACAAATCTTATGTTTTGGATGTAATTTTAAATTGAAGGAGAATACTTTTGTACCAATATTCTTTCACAATTTAAAAAAATATGATGGTAACCACATTATTAAGGCATTTAAAAACTTTACAAATGATGGATATAAAAGTATTAAACCGCTAGCCGAAAACAGTGAAAATTATAAATGCATAGATTTTAAAAGATTAGAGCCACCAAATCTTAAAATAAGAACAAAATGTAAAAAATGTGAAACAAAAACAAAAACAACTACTGATTATAAGTGTGTGGTATGTAATAAAGTTAAAAACAAACAATATTATTCAATTAGATTTTTGGATAGTTTTGCATTCAAAAGTACTTCTCTTGATAGCGCTGTAAAAGATTTAAAAGAGAATGAAAATCAATTTAAAGTAACAAGACAATTTTATGTCGGTGATGTTGAAGTATACGATAAATTTATCAAAAATATAGATCATTACATAAATTTGCTAAACAATAGTCAAATCACTGAATATGAATACGAAATTAGTGTATTTAAGGAATATGAAAGTAGAACTATAGACTATTACTCAAAATATTATCAATTTGAAGAAGATTTTCGATTAATGAAGAGAAAAGGAATTTATGCATATGAATGGATGGATCATTTTGATAAATATAATCAAACCGAATTTCCAAGTATTGAGTGTTTTGACGATAAATTAAATAATAAAAAATGTGGCGATAAAGATTATGACTATGGTAAATTAGTTTACAAGAAATATTGTAAAAATTGGGGTGACTATACTAAAACCTATATGATGAATGATGTTTTATTGTTGGCTGATATGTTTGAAAGTTTTAGAAAAATTTGTATGAAAATTTATGGAATTGACCCATGTTGGTGTTATGGAGCTCCTGGATTAGCATGGCAATCAATTTTAAAAATGAATTATGAAGCGGACAAACGAATGTATTTAGAGACATTAAAAACAAAAGAAATGCATAAATTTTTCGAAAACCCAAGAGGTGGAATTACTGATGCAAGAATATTAGATATGAAAGCCAATAACAAATATTGTCCAGATTTTGATCCAAATAAACCATCAACTTTTATATTTGATATCGATGCGACAAATTTATATGGACACTCAATGATTCAAGACTTACCTTATAATGGATTTAGATATGAATTAAATAAAACAGAATATGACTACTACTGTAAAGAATTAATAAGAAGTATTAAAGAAAAGGATGTAAATAAATTTGAGAATATAGTTAACGCAACAATAGAATTAAATAATTATAATTATAAAGATTTAAAGAATATTGGATTTGATTCAAAAAAATTCTTTACAGAAACTGTAAATCCAAAAACAGAAAAGATAGAAGAAAAGTTTGATCAAAATAAAGTGAGAGAATTAATAGAAAGTGGAGAACTTGAGGAGGATATAAATACATACATAAAGAATTTAAGCTATTTTGATGAGAATATGACTCTTGATGATTTTAGGAATTACTGTAAAAAGTTAAATGAAGAAGGAAGAGGATGTGTTCTAGAAGTTGATTTGGAATATCCAGATGAACTTCATGATTCTCATGACGATTTTGCATTATGCCCAGAAGTTTCAAAGGTAAATGACATGAAATATTTTAAATTAATGTGTAACACATTTGAGAAGGAAAAATATAGAATTCACTATAAAATGCTGTTGTTTGTATTGGAACATGGATTAAAATTAAAGAAAATTCACAAAATTGTAAGTTTTAATGAGAAAAAATGGTTAGAGCCCTACATAATGAAGAATACTAATTTGAGAAAACAAGCTGAGAATCTTTTTGAAAAAGACTTTTATAAGTTAATGAATAATTCCGGATATGGAAAAACGATGGAAGATGTCAAAAAGTATAGTGATTTTAGATTAGAATTTGATGAAAAGAGGGTCCAAAAACTAATTGACGATCCAAGATATAAAAGAGGCAAAATTATAAATAATGATTTGGTACAAATTGAAATGAGGCAAACAGATATCAAATTCAACAAGCCAATTCATATTGGATTTTGTGTGTTGGAATTGAGTAAATTGCATATGTATCGATTTCATTATGATATTATGAAAAAGAAATATGGTGATAAAGTAAAATTAATGTATATTGATACTGATGGAATTAAATATTTGATTGAAACAGAAGATATTTTTGAAGATTTGAAAGAAGATAATGAGTTTGCGATACACTTTGATTTTAGTAACTTTCCAAAAGATCACTATTTATACAATGAAGATAATAAGGGGGTGATTGGTAAATTCAAAATTGAACAAGCTGAGAAGATTATAACTGAATTAATTGCATTAGCACCTAAAAAATACAACTTTCAAATTTTTGATCCGGCTGAAAAGAAAGTTGTAGAAGAGAAAAAGAAGGCAAAAGGAACAAAGAAATGTATAACTAAAACGCTAAAAGCCGAAGAATATAAGGACGCATTGCAAAAAGATAAAATTGTTAGAAAGGAACAGCATGTAATTCAAGCTAAAGATAATCAACTATTTACTATGAAACAAAACAAATTAGCATTAAATAAGATTAATCAATCCGAATTTAAAAGTCATATAATAGATAAAGATAAAAAAGTATATACAATGAATTATGGTCATTACAAATTAAGAGGCCAATACACTATTCATAGAAATTAAAGATGAAAATTTTTTTATTTATAAATCAGGATGAATGGTTTAGAAAGAATATCTCGAGATGATTTACGATCCATAGTCTCAAAATTAAAAGTAATGAAATATAGAGATATACAGAAATTAAGAAAGAATGAATTAATAAATGTGATAAAATTTAAAGAAATATTCCCATTTGATGAATCGTTTTTCGATGATGCAACTGAAAGTTTTAGTCGCGAAGTGAATAAAGAGAGAAAGATTATTAAGAAATCAAAACCTAAAATAATAAAAATAGATGAATGCTCTATTTGTTTAAATGATATTATTAAAGATCGATCAAATACATCAATTTATAGAAGCTCAGTTGATGAGGGATTTTTTCTAAAATGTAAACACTTTTTTCATGGAGAATGTATTTTTGAATGGTTAAAAGAACATGACACATGTCCTATATGTAGAGATAAAATTTTATTAACTAAATTAGCACGTGTATGGATTATAGATAAAAATGAAGTGGGAGAAACAAATAACAAGACTCTTATTTTAATTTAATTAGAAGTGATTAAAACTATAATGATGAAAACCATATAATTTTTTATTTTTTCTCTCATTTAATAAAAACAAAAAACCTCATTTATAAAACGCAAAAACCTGCAAAACATCCAAGTCCGCAAAAATCAACAAAATCTCTTCAAATTTAAAGGCTTTAAGCCAAAATGGTAAGGAGGGCGCTCAGAGTGAGCCAGGGTCTCTTGGGTTGTGACTGATTTTTTGAGGCATTTTAGCCTTTAACTTCGTTATAATTCAAGAAAATAGGGTATTATTTTGAGCTCGGGAATAAGAGGGCGAGGGTGATTTGGGTGAGCCAGGGTCTCAAAGTGGGCTGAGTGACTTTTGTGGTAAAAATTGAAGATAATGTACATGATTTGAGGTATTTTAGCCTTTTAATTTGCGAAAATATGTATAATTTTGTTGATGGGATTTTGAGGATGTGGGTGATTGAGCTAGAATGAGCCCATATATACTACTGAGTGCAATACTAACTGGACCTGGTTGAAATGAAGCGAACTTTCCAAGTGAGACTCTAAATTACTCAAATGTTTAAACGAAGCAAATAATCATTTACTTAGTCAAATTAAAGTTCCATTGAGGATGATCATCGTCGAACGATTTAGTCTCATCTACAAATGCCCAATTTTGACAGTAGTCAGGTCGCTCGCCTAGTGTCAGTGTTCCATTAAAGTAAGGGCCATACGGGCCAGGACTGAAGCTAAAAAAGGCACTTTAAACAAACAATAATTGTTTTCACCTTTTAAAGACGAAGACTGCTACCGGCTCCTTTTCTGTTTCAAAAATAGAGTCAAGAAACGTGTTTTTCTTGTCTTTTGTATTATGTGCCATGCTAAAATACGAATAATCCATGCCTCCACAGTCATTTTCACCCGTGAAAATGTTAAATGTCTTCTGCTTAACAAATTGATCCTCGTTTGTAGGTGACTTTATGTGGAAGTTGTCGCTTCCAACAATTGAGTTTTCATTTTGACTGATAATTTTGAATGTCGATGAGGCGCTAAACAATTTTACTTTGATATTTAAATATATTAAAACATACTTCGGATTGAAGCCATCCTGAGATTGGACTGAATCGGGAATCCAAAGGCCTATGCAATCGACGTAGTCAGGAGTTGCGAAAATTATGATTGGTTGTTGTTCTTAAATTGCAATGTTCAAAGACTCTATGCAATGTTTAAAAACTTACCAGGCGTTCCGAGTGTAAAATTAGAAAGTAATAGACCTACTCCGTCGTATTTGGTAACTCTATATTCAAAGTGCCATTCAATCTTTGCCTCTACCAAAGTTGTCGCAATAAAAAACAAAAACGTCTTCATTCTTTGTCTTGTCTGAAGAGAACCAACAAGCATCATTTTTATACTTTTCTTCTTCAATGAAAACAATCAATCGGGAATTATTTGACGCAAGTTTGACGGCGCTAATCTTAAATTGATAAAAACATCATTATTGCAATGCATGTGATTAAATTAAAGTGCTCTGTTGCCTAAACTCAACAGTTCAAATGATGTCACAATTTGAAATTCAAAACATCAATCATTCGCTATTAAATCCGCATTATGTTTTAAAATCGAAGCGTGTGATCATAAAAATTAATGTTTTTGCTTTGACAAGCGCACTTCATGCCGAATTAGCACTAATCGCCAGATTAATTTCGGTCTGCCACAACAACAAACGGGAAATTTAAGCAAATCATTGATAGATAAGCGCGGACGTCGTTTAGTTTTTGTCAAAATGAAGAAAACTTTATTTTTTGTCAAATTTCGTTAAACATGCGATTAAATTGTCTTTTAATTCTATTGTGCTTGCTTTGTGCAGTAAAAAGTAAACAAGATAATGCAACTACTGATCAGCCGGCAGAATACCCATGCTACAATCCTGTTTTAATAGGCTACGACAATGTTCATTTTTTGATAGAGTCTGTTTACAACGTTTGTTTTATTCGATACAACAAGACGTAATCAATTCTTTAGAAACAACTCAACTTCCTTGTCAACTACACTTTCGAAAAGTGGACGCATTTTGACACACTCACGCTGTTTAGTTATGCTGAGTTGAGATATAAAGGCAATTTTAATTCTAAATCTGAAGTCGAAGATTACATTCGTAACGACGTTGATAATGTGAATACTTTTAAATTGAGCAAGTTTATTTGCAAAGTTTGTTTAGGAAGTAGCGTTTAAAAACATTTGTGACATAATGTACATAGCAAAAGACTATTTGCACGTAATTTTATTTCTATATGAATTTCAACAAAGGAGCGTTTATTATAAACAATGTTATGGCTATGTTAGGGTACCGTTGTTGTTAAACTAATAGAATTAAGTTTAAAAGATTTAGAAATTCAACAACATTACGACTACTTTTATAATCCTAACTGACAAAGTTCTCATTGGCGACTTAGCAGCCTATTTTCCATATGCAAACATCGTCAAATGGTCTGATGACAAAGAAGTTCCAAATGACTGGGAAGAACAATTCTATAATGGTTATGGATGCAGTTTGTCTTTAAGTTTAATTGCTACTTTAATAACTTCTTGTCTAGATCCACAAGCAACACCGATTACATTTCCAAGTACAACAACACAAAATCCATCAAATGTTTATCCGTGCAACAAAGCAATGATTAACATTGCTTATGACAGAACTGATACGATAAGCGAAAGTGATTTCAATGTTTGTTTTAATTAATACCATTAACAAGCAATCATATTCATTTTCAGATTATGAAGACTTTCTTTTTAAACAACGTCTTCAAAAACTGGACAGACGTCGAAAATTTAAATCTTTGGTCATATGATGCTAAAAAGAGTATTACTTACATTTGTGCCTTGTATCTTTTACGCTTTGACATTTGCATAATGTTTTAAACGATGAGTTGTAATCAGAGCCTTTTAGTAGTTATGTTATAACTGACTAGAGTTTTTTGATATTCAAAGATCATTTAAACAACATTTAAAACACCTAAAGAATCTTCACAATTCAAATGAGCTCCTGACTTCGAAGCGTAAAAGATATGAGGCACAAATGTGTCAATAACACTCGAAAAATGTTTTAGGATTGTTTGATTATGTAAAGACTAAAGAAATGCTTGAATCATTCATTCGCACCGAAAAACAAGTAATGTTTATGCTTTAAAGACAAACGCTACATTAACATTTAGGTTCCAGGAGACCCGTCATTGTTTAGTGTCAGTGATATAATAGAAAATTCTCCTACTATTATTTTCATAACTAAACTTCAAAAAGCAGAAGTGGCTAGAAATATTAAAAACTGTATCACGGTAAGCTTTTAATAGGTTGGTGGAAAAGTTCGTTCGGTTCGGAGCCATTTTTTCCCATTTAATCCGTTATTTGTGTTTTTGGGATCGTTTGAAAGCTCTCGGATACCCGCACATTTATAGATATAAACTGCAAACACACCCTCCGTAAAGTTTACTTAAAACTCTAAGATTTAAAGAAAGTGTCAACTAAGTGGCCCAACACTGCAATTAGATTTTTGGATCGTTTACCTGTATATTTAGTAGTCTATTTGATAGCTTAACACGTAAAAAACACAATAGAAAAAGATTTAGAACATTTTACACATTTGGTGACGCTTTGCGACTACTGAAGTTGACTGGCTCGAAGTGCTTTCTTTCGAATTGAAAAGTTCGCTACTTCAAGTTTATTGATCTAACTTGATTAGATTGCCATCCTTTAATGCCGGACTTTCTGCATTGTTTTTACTGCATTTCAGACATTTAAATGACCCAATAAACATGCAAACACTTACCTTAAAAGAGTACTTAAAGACACTAAAATGATTAACTATGTACCCAATTTAGTTTATTGTTTTGTTTAACCATGGCTACTGATTCAAATACAAGTTATATACCAAAAGATGCGTCTGGCTAAAATCTTTAAAATTGGCCAAAGAATGCAACTAACGAATTAAATGGGGAAAAATGGCTCCGAACCGAACGAACTTTTCCACCAACCTATTACTACCACAACAACAATCAGCACTTCTACCGAGCCAACCACTGAACCGACAACAACTTCAAATCAACCTGAGCCAACAACAACAATCAGCACTTCTACTGAGCCAACTACTGAACCGACAACAATTTCAAATCAACCTGAGTCTACAACTACTCAGAGTACTTCTGTTAAAACAACCTCAAATCAACCAGAGTCTACAACAACAATCACTCAAAGCACTTCTGTCAAACAGACTACCGAAAGCGTCTCTTCTTCAATTGATTCCAGCTTCACTTTGTTCTTTACCTTATTGATTGCTAACTTTTGTTTAATTGACTTTTAAAGTCTCTTTTTTTCATTCTCAGTATCTCAACATCTAATGATTTTTGTGTTTATGATTTCTTTCCGAATAAACATTTCAAGCGCTTGTTTACTTTATTTAAAAAGAATAATCAAATCAGTTTGTTAACAAATAAAATAATCACATCATTGCAAAAACAACTCCAAGCAACAAAATCAAACTCATTACATTGGAGTCAGCAGAAAAACTGGTTGGTTCTCCGGTAGGTTCAGGGTCCGGAACATAGCCTTTCAGGTCCTAAAAGCAAACAATGCTTATTTAAAACCAAATAAACACTTACTTTGCCATTGAGAGCAAAGTATGGCGGAGGACTTCCATCCAACTTAATTGAAAAGTAGCTGGATCCGTCTTGAACGCCTTGTTCTGAACCGATTGATGTCCACTTACTTTTCGGACTCCCGTCAAGAGTAATATTATGACTGTCATTGTAAAAATCAAAACAATTGCTGCTAATATTAATGCCCGTTGGATTAAATAAACGCAAAGTTACAGTCGGGGCTAAAAATACAGCGCTGTAAGTTTTTTCGTTTATTTTAACGCACTATTGAAATAGTATCTAATTACATCGCTTATATTTGAAGCAGTTACATTGATGAAGTAATTTTGAATAATGATTCTGAAGCTAAAAAGTTTAAATTAATTATGAAACTCACAAAATACGTTACTTAAGGGGAGGGTAAATTGGATAATCTGTGACGTTTCCCAACTCAATTTCAAAATTAGAAGTATCCTGGCCTGGTTCAACATAAACGTACTTTTTTAATAAAATGTCGTCCTTCGTTATCTTACTGAAATCGTTTAAATAATATTATGTGGAGATTAAAAACAACTTACAAGTTGTCGTCGAGTATGGTGCCGGCATTCACTTCTTCTTGAATTTCAACAAACACGATCAAACAAAATGCTAACAAGTTGTACATTTTTGAGAGACTCCAAAAGCTAAAAACCAGAATGAAGTTGATGAATCAAATATGAACATTGATATGTGGCTGTTGAAAACCGGAAATTGTAGATGTTTGGATGCTTTGGCCTTTATATTAGTGTGGTTTTGCTTTAAAATCATTCCAAATAATCATGTTGATGAAACATACTTGCTACAAAAACTGAATTTAAATAACATTCAACTAACAATTGAAATGCGATAACAAAAAACTGACTTTAAATAACATTCAAATCAAATTTTATACACTTCACTCATGTTTATCAAATCAACTTATTCCACTCGTCATGTCTGCGTTTCACTTTTAATTTGAAAGATTAGACGGGCAAAGACCAGTTTGTTGTCCGAAAAGCGTCTGCTTTAATTATCAGTTGATAATTTTTATCAAAGTTCTCGCTTCTCAATTTCAACCAACAAACTCTTTCAATTCAAACACTATTTTACTGCGTTTCAGAATGAACTTGCAACTTCTCTTCTTTTTCTTCTTTGCTGTCAGTGCCTAAAAAAAAAAAAGGAAGGGGGGGAAAGATTGGACCCAAAAGCGGACAAATGGCCCGAAAAGGAAGCGTGTCTGTACATGATTTGGATCCATACGCGGATGAGTGTCCAGGAATAGAGTGTACAACACAAATGAATTGTTATGAGTGAGTTTGTTCTGTTTTTTTAATTAAATCGGTTCCTCTTTAGTAAGAGTTGTATGGATGGATGTGATGAAGATAACGGAAAATGTAAACCTCGAACAAATGGTACCAAATTCAATTGAACTCTAAATATTGTGATCATATGCAGAGAATAAAAGATTATTATGTAAAAGAAAGCATCTTAATTAATCAAAATAGAATGTAGTCTCAAAAAAACACCCACCACAAAAAAAGGAGTACTTTGTTTCATTAAAAATGTAGGCGACTGGTATCGTGGTATTCGTTTCTAACATGTAGGCGTGGTTGTGAACGGGTTAAAGTTCATTTGTTCGAACAAATATCAATAAAGAAACACAGCAAGAGAAATTGTAAACAATTTAAAAACACACACTTTTTGTTTGAACAAAAAAAGAGTCTCAAAAGTTTTAAACACACTGCCCTAAAGACGGTTCAAATGTCTCTTAATTTGCAATAATAATGAACACCCATTTTTTGTTATCAATTTTAATTAATGAGAATTTTCGACTATCTTCCAGCAATTCGTTGCATTATGTGGGTTGAAATGCGTATTAAGATAATCTAAATGTTAAAATTTGTCTATAAAAACGGCCTCCGTAACTGTTGCATCAAATCAATTAAAGTTGCCAAAGATGATTGGAAAGCTTCTGCTTCTTGTCTGTTTGATGCTGGTTGTCGATTCAGCCGTTCACAAGTTGAAAGTGAACACATTTCCAGGCAAAAGTCTCACGTTTGTTGAAAGAAGGCAAATTGGAAGAGTTCAAAACTCAACACAAAAAAGCAGTCGACTTCCGTTTACGCAAACATTCAAGTTCCCGTGCTTCTCGACTGGGCAAATCTCAAACTGTCGACGAATACAGCTACTACACGTATACCGGTAAGCTTTTAAGAGTAACTTCAAATTTAAATCACCTCTTTTCAGTCAATCTCACAATTGGAACTTCCTCCACAACCATTCCAATTGTATCTCAACACATACGACGACAGTATTTGGGTTCCTGACATCAGCTGTAATAACTATTAATTGCGTTCTTTTAAACAAAACAATAATTTTAGGCTCCGACGACAAATTGTGGATGTATTGGTACAACTAAAGATCTATGTTACGTAAAGAACAAATTTGATCGCACAGAGTCAACAACATTCGAAACAAGTAAGCTTTTTAGTATTTTAAATGTTAAAATTTTTATGACTTTGCTTTTTGCTATGAAAAAATTAGCCAACTTTGATGAGTTTGTTTGACCGGTACAAAATGTTCTAGCAAGGATGAATTAAATAATATGTTTGAGAATGTGTATTGCATCATTTATAAACTAATTTAAACACTACTCAACAGTTCCATTCAAAAAAGTCATTGACTCCAAAAGAAGCAAACAAATAAAAACTTTTTTCCTCAACTTATCATAATAACAAACTGTTTAGAAAATGCAAGCCTTTTACTGATCAGAGCACCCAAGGTACTGGAATCGTTGCTAACGATCTTTTTGGCCTTACTCCTGATATCTACGTTTGGGACGATTTTGGACTACTAAACAAACCAGTCAGTTATCTTAACTTGTTTCCATACGATGGATATCTTTCTCTGTCATTTAAAGTCGAAAACGGCAATCAAAAACCTATAATCGAACAACGCCTTTGAACAACAAAAAATTGACGCTCCAATCTTCACATTCTTCTTGAAAGGAGACTGGACTTTACTGCAAATGATCAACCTGGAGGTCAAATAACTTTTGGCAGCGTCGATACTGAAAATTGCTCGCCGGATGTTGGTTACGTTCCAGTGTACAACCAAGAAGACTGGACTTTCGACGTGCTCAAAACAGAAATCTCACGGAAAACAAAAGGAGGAACGTGGAGTTGGTAGGGAGTTCTTTAATGTTACGTAAGTTAGAAATTACGACCATTATCATCCCACAACAATCTTTCAACGACATTTCCAGCACAACAAATGCGGCCTTTGATTCAACTAACGGATACTACAGCGTTGATTGTGGAGTCAAATTCGAATGGACAGTTACGTTGGCCAATCAAAACAAGTTCACAATAACTGAAAAGAAAGGAGTCACTCAAATAAAAGACACTTGCTACCTTCTGTTTGAACCTCTTGTGGAAGGCGATTCTGAGTTCTTTTTTGGTAAACTTTTACGTTTGTGATATTTCTAACTATTTTGCTTTCAATGTTTTAGGAGGCGCTTTCATCCACTCTCAAATTAAACTGCATTTTAGATCCTGTTATCAACCGTTACGAACGGCAATGCCCGAATACAACGTACCGAATTGCTGTTGCATCAACTGTATGGCAGTTGCGAAAAGTTGACAAGCATGGACGGTGCAGGTTGACTATTAATGTATGATTTTACTTTAAAAATGTGTTTAGAAAGTGTTCAGATGCAATAAAACATAAATTGCGTAGAGAAAATGTGAGCAAGCATCGAGAATGTAAAAACTGCAAGCAAACAAAACTTATTTTCGGTCACGGACTTTGCGAGTAAGGTTAAAACTAAATGTATTCAGCTAATATTGTTTTTAGTACATGTTATATGCGTTCGAAACCAAAGAATAAAGGAAAATGTCAAGAGTGTGGACAAACAAAGATTCTTCAAAGTAAAAACACATGCAGGTAAATTTAAACTTGAAGTATCTTTTAATCTTTATATTTAGCAACTGCCAAGTTCACAAACGCGCCAAAACAGACATTCGGATGTGCAAAAATTGCGGAGATATGAAACCACATTACGCAGATCAAATGTGCAAGTAATGTTTAACTAATTGTTTGGAGTAATAATTTTAACATTTCAGTCAGTGCTACATGAAAACAAGGAGAAACGATGTAAGTGGCAACAAGGTAAGTGTGTCAAATGTGGAGAAACAAAGTGTATTCATGGACATGGAATGTGTGGGTAAGTTTTAAATAATAGTTTTTAGACAGTAAAAATGTTTTTAGAAATTGTTACACTAAAACACACAAAGAAGATGTAAGTGGCCACAAAAAATGTGTTAGCTGCAAGAAAACAAAGTTTATTTAATGTCAAGAATGTGCGAGTAAGCTTTAACAAATTATTACAACTAACGTGTAAAAGTTTTACGTTGTTATTATTTTTTAAAAATTTGTTTGTGTGCGCCGCAATTCTTTATCTTTCGTTTTCCACCCATTTGCGTCCACGTTTGTTTAATTCCAAGTATAAAAATGGAAGAAACACAATGTTCAATCATTACTTCCTGCCCAAAAGCATGGCGGCGTTCAGAGTTTCTTTGTTCTTGTTGGCTTTTTGCGCTTTTTACGTAAGTGCCAGAACTGAAAGCACTGCCGTTGATGGTAATGTCTACTGCAAGCAACAGCCGATTCAAGGAGTTGTAAGTTTCTTTCGACTTTAACAGACGATATTCAAATTCACATTAGGAAGTCAAACTCGTCGATCACTACAAATTGTCAAGTGATGTCACAATGGACGACGTAACTACTGACAAGGCCGGCTTCTACTCTGTTTCTGGATGGAATGACCCAACTTTGGGACGTGGCATCACACCTGAAGTCAAGATTTACCACAATTGCGGAGGCGGTTTTAGCAAATGCTACCAATTCTCAGTAATTAAACTTGCAACATTAAAAACACTACTAAATTGTTTTAGGTTCCCTGACAAATACATCACACGAGGCAAAGACCCGTTGAATGTCTACGACGCCCCTAACATTGAATTATCAAAAGCCGACAACAACTGCTAAATTCTTGTTGGAACTGAGTTGTCAAGTTTGTAAACGAGTATTAAAATCGAATAAATTAATAAGTTGTCTTTGAAAGAAACAAAGAATTAATAAGTTGTCTTTAATTGAAACAAACAAACAAACAAAATGCTTATCAGAACCGTTTTTTCTTTTTGTGTGCACTTTCAATTTTTGTGCAATGTGAACAACGTTGAATAGTTAAGACTTGCCATTATAAAAGAACTGATTGTACTTTTGGTACGTTCAATAAGATAAAGTTTCTGATTGACATCATTATTTAAAAGATTGCTAATAAAAAGGTTTGATCGGAATTAATCAAACAGTTCCGGTTTTATCGATGTCAATGAAAAAGCATTCTTTTCAACTTGAATTGGTCCTGTTATCTTTTTTGCAAAAATGACGATTCTTTTAATCTTTGTTTGTATTGTGGAATGAAAAATGTGATTGTTGGAATGGAAAGTTCCCAAACAAACATGATTTTGCGCTTATTTTTGGAATGTAACTTATTGATTTGAACATACTTAAAGAACAAATTGTGTAAGTTTTTCTTTTAACAAACAATTTTTAAAAAAAATCTTTTTTAGCAAACGACGTTATTGTGAATTCCACAACTTCAAATTCAAGCGGTCTTCTGGTTGGAACGACCTGTCATTATGTCGTTGAATAATTCCGGAAGTCAACGTTTATTTCAAATGTGGCAGCGGTCTCAGCAAGTACTATCAATTCTCGGTAATCAAACTTACAATGCTCATTTACTTAGATCCCTAAAAAGTAAATAAGGAAAAGTTCCAGCAACAACATATAACGCTCCCATTGTTGAACTTTCAACAGCCGAAAAAATTGTTAAAAGAATTGAAAACGTTTGTTGTTGTGTTAAGCGGATGTCTTGAAATAAAGTTATTAACTTGTTTATAAAATACCTTCACTACCGAAGAGTTTTCTTAACACAGAATTCAAAATCAATCTCACTTCTAAAATCAGTTAATTCATAACAATAAAGACCGAATTTAACAACTTTGCGTTGGCGTGGTTATCTTTCTTTACTCTTCTCTCACACAGTTCCTGCTACAAAAGAAGCATCAAGCACAACGTTTCGAGGCATTCTTAATCCTGTTGGCGCTTTTGCTCCGTTTCTTTGTTCATCTATTTTCGATTATAAGAACACAAAGAAGTCAAGCCATGTTCATTATTCAAAAAAGATGTTCCGCACTTCTTTGTTCTTGCTAGCTTTTTGCGCTTTGTGTGTAAGTGCCCGAACCGAAAGTACCTCCGTTTACGGATATGTTCGCTGTAAGAAAGAATTAATTGAAGGAGTTGTAAGTTCTTTCGGTTGAAGTTATTTATTCTTGCTTAGGAAGTCAGGTTGATTGATCATCACAAACTGTGTAAGTTGTTTTAATCAAAAGTTAATTATATCGAAAACCTTTTTTGAAGCAAAAGACGTAGTTATGAATGTTACAAAAACAGATCAGTATGGCACTTACTCTATTTCTGGCTGGAATGATCCGTCATTTGGGAGAGGAATTCATCCTGTAATTAACATCTACCACAGCTGCGGGGCCGGTTCTTGTTATCAGCTTTCGGTAACTAACTACAGGGTGAGCAGAAATTATTGTAACATTTTAGATCCCAAAAGAATACATAACAAAAGGAAGGAACCCAGTAGTATCATTCAACGCTCCAGATGTCGAATTGTCAGTAGCAAAAGATAACTGTTAGTAATTTGAATGTTCATTGGAAGCGAATAAACTAATGTCATTGCATTCATTTGTTAAGTACGTTTAATTGTTCTTAGACTACATTTTAATGCAAACAATTCCGTTTATCTCGACACAAAGTCACATAATTTCGGTGTTTGTGTCGGCGCTTTTGTTTGTCTCACATAAAAGAACAAAAATCAAGTCGTTGTTTGAAAATGTTGTTTCGATCTTTTTTATTCTTGCTAGCTTTTTGTGTCGTCAATCTGAATGCCAGAACTGAAAGCACTGCAGTTTATGGGTCTATTTATTGTAAAACTCTGGGATACATCGGAGGCGTGAGTGCTTTAATCAAAAGTTAACCATTTTAAAGATATTGTTTAGGAAGTTGATTTGGTAGATCATTATAAACTGTGTACGTTTTGACTTTAATAATGTTTAAACTATTCTTTTTAAAGCAAACGACGTAATTATGAACAGCACGTTGTCAAATATGGGTATGTACTCCGTTTCTGGTTGGAACGACCCGAGTCTTGGACGTGGTATTGACCCGAAAGTTAAAATTTACTTTAAATGTGGATCTGGAATATCGAAATGTTACGAGTACTCTGTAACCAGTCATTTAGTTATTGAAATTATATTTAACGTTTTAGGTTCCAAAGGAGTACATTACAAAAGGAAAAACTCCGGCAACAACATACGATGCTCCTGACATCGAATTGTTAGATGTAGAAAGTAATTGCTAATATTAAATGATTGCACTTTGTTCTTTTTCGCTCACGTAATTCTTGTTTATCAAACCAAAAGAGTCATTAAAAATGTCGTTTGTGCGTCGGCGTTTTCTTATCTTGAGTTTAATTCGCTTTCATCGCCCCCACTCATTTCGATTATAAAAGCGGAATAAATTGATTCAAATCATTGTTTGTTCAAATATGGCGATGTTCAGGGTTTCTTTAATTTTAATGTCTCTTTGTGCCTTGAACGTGCATGCTAGGACGGAAAGTACTGCAGTCCAGGGAACTTTATATTGCAATAACCAACTAATGTATGGAGTTGTAAGTTATTTTGATTTAATGAATTCTTATTTAAGTCTTAATTGTAGGAAGTCGAGCTTATTGATCATTACACACTGTCAAGCGACGTGACAATGGATGACCAACTCACTAACAAGTTCGGTTTCTACACTGTGTCCGGCTACAATGACCCATCTCTAGGCAGAGGAATTGATCCGGAAGTCAAAATCTATCACGATTGTGGAAGAGCTGATTCATGTTACAAGTTTTCGGTTCCCGACAAATACATATCAAAAGGAAAAGATCCGATGTCTGTGTACGTTGCTCCAGATATTGAACTGTCTACGGCTGATAATAACTGCTAAATTCTTGTTGGAATTGAATAAACAAATATTAATTGAGTTAAGGAGATGATTAGAATTTCCGGTTGACATTATTAAAAGAAGAATGTTCGAATTGTTTGAAGAAGAGAATCTAAAAAAGGCAACAACGTTGAGCATCAATTGAGTAATGTTTGATTAGCTGTAGAGATTCACAAGCACGCCAGACGAGAAACTTTAAATTAAATGTGTGTTGTTTTAAAAAGTGTCCCTCGTTTTTGTTAAACCGTTATTGACGCACTTCACAGATTAAAAACGAAAACTCAACTTCCTCAAACTTCACAAACAGAAAGATTACGACTTAAGGCGTTGGTTTTAAAACTCAAGTGCTTGAGATTAAAATTGTAAGATGGTGCTTTGAATATCCTGGTTTAAAATAGAACGAAAATGCTTTGAGGAATACTTGTTCAAACTAAATACATTTTAAAACAAGTGATTAATTGTTTATTTACAAACAATATTCAAACTGCAACTTGTTCACTTTCTATTTCGAATATGTTGGACAAATTAATCTCGTTAGTGGTTGTTTCAACTGGACTGATGTAATTGTAGTTGATGTTGAACATTTCCAGGCTTGGAATGAGTTTTTGGCAGATTTCCGTAAATGTTGGTCGCTCAGGAGTTGGGCTCCAGCAATTTAACATCAAATTGTAGATGTCATCAGACGCGTGTTCAGGTTGTTCCAATCGATTGCCACTTTCAATATGGCTTAAAATTTCTTCATTGTCGAGATCCGCATAAGGAAACTCTCCAAGTGTAAACACTTCGTACAACAACACTCCATAGCTCCAGACATCGGTCTTAGTTGAATACTCAAAAGACTTCAGAGCTTCGGGCGGTAACCATCTCACAGGCATTCTTCTTTTGCTAGTGTAAGTATTTACATCGTCTGTCCGTGCTAGTCCGAAATCGCTGATTTTACAAACAAGAGCGCTGTTTAAAAGAACATTTCTAGCTGCAAGGTCTCGGTGTACAAGCTCTAAGCTGGAGAAATATTCCATTCCGTTTGCTATTTGCCAAGCAAAGCCAAACAAGTCTTTCAACTTCAATCCTTCTTCTGTTTCCTAAAAACATTGTTTGTTTAAAAATATCAAACCAATTATTACAAATTGATCTTTGTTACGTTTCAAAAACCTCATTAAGTCTCCGTTGCCACAATACTCGAGAAGAATTTTTCCGTTTGCGGTGTATCCCAAGAAACAAATGATATGCGCGTGATATTTAAGTTTCTTCATGAAGTTTATCTCCTAAACAACAAAATAATAAGTTTAAAGATCAATATAAACTTGTTTACTTGTTTAAAATCTTCTTTGTTCAATTCGGTTGCATAAGCTGGTAAAACTTTAATTGCTACTTCACAGTCGGTAAATGAACTTAGCGCAATTATATTAGGGTAGACACGTTTGATTCCAGCATCTCCAAACAACCTTCCTAAATACACATTAGCCGATACTCCCGAGCCTAGCTGATGATCGATAAAAAGTTCTACATTTACAGCCTCAACTTCCCATAGATCTTCTTGTTCAGTTCTGTGATTATTGCGTCTGCTGTATTCATTGTTCAATTTATTCATAGCTCCAGCAAAGGCCATATTGTCTATTATCTGGTCGCGCTTTCTTCGTCTATACCAGCAAAATCCAGAAATACCTCCAATTAAACACACAACAAACAAAGGAACAAGAGTGCTGATGACAATAACAAATGCAGCTAAATTTTTTAGGTTATTTGTTAATTACAAGGTGGGCCAAAGAACATTAACACAAAAAATTGTTTGCGTTTGAAACTTTTGATTGACTTCTTTTTGAGAAAAGACTTTTTTGTGTTTGAAGCTTTTTGAGAAAAGACTTTTTATGTTTGAAACTTTTTGACAAAAGACTTTTTGATTGACTTTTTTGTGTTAACGTTTTTTTGGCCACCCTGTAATTAATACCTGGTGATGATTTTGTTGTAGTTGAATGTGTAGAAGCGACTAAAAACATAATGAGTTTTAAAAAGTTTTGAAAATCACCTGTAATTTTTGTAGATTCAACTTTTGTTGATTGCATAGTTGAAACTAATGCGGTAGAATCGATTCGAGGTGTTGTGATTAAAGACGTTGTTGTTATTGAAGCAGAAGGCAAAAAAGTACTAAAAATTAATTTAAAATACTCCAATTAAAAGAACAAATACCTTTTGCCGTTTGTTGGGAACACAATTGGCGAGTCTCCAACACAACCAAAAGCTGTCCACAGCATCTGATTCCACCGCAAAGGTTCTTTAGCCGTTTCAATATTCCATTCGATAATTGTTGCAGTTGGAAACGTTAAGAGTAAAAAAGTTTCGTTAACCAGTCGGCCAAGTTTAATAAACGTCACTTTAGAGAGCGTGTTAATTTTCTAAATAATGATTTAAAGATTGACAAGAAAAAGTTACTTTTATGGCATCGTTACAGTTGTCATCAGATGCCAGCACGTCTTTATCAAATTTGCTTACAAAAAACAGCAAGTTGGTTGTAAACCCGATTTCTCCCACAGTCTTTAAAGTTGAACAAATTAAAGGTTCTTTGTTAATCTAAAAATTCTATTTTTAGATTCAAAAGTATAACACATACTCTCAAATTTGAATAAATAAACAAGTTCATTTGCACCCGACTCCCAGAACCAAAATGATCATCGTTGGGATAAACATAAATATTAATATAGCCGGTCCATTGTTGAATAAAGACATTCTTTAACAAAAAGTACTGCAGTCGCTAAATTGGTTTAAAATTTAAATGCGATTAATAACAATTAACCTGATATGCAAACGGACTTAAATAATGTGATCGGTCATAAATAACAAAATTTAGATTGCTGCCATAAAAACACGGGTATTTTTTTGATGTAACAATAAAATTTTGGCATCCAACCGATGCTAAATCCCAATTACTCGGCATGCTTCTTGTTTTAATGTTCCATAGAGTAAATTTGGCCTGTGGAAAATGCAATAACAAATAATCCGTGTCGACTTGTTTGTTTAACAAAACAAAATTGATGAAGTTTGAATTTTCGCGGACTTGTTTCATCCAAATTGAACATTCATCACGTCCGATTTGCTCATGAAACTCGTCAACAAACAAAACAATGTTTACTTCTTGCAAATACATTGTTGTTAATTGTTTAAAAACGCTGCACAAAGAAGTTCTCGAGGCATTTTGTTGTTCAGTTGAGTTGTCAATAAAAGAATGAATGTCATTCAAATTCTTGATAAAGTTCCGAAGTCTTGAATGATTGTTTCATTTGAATAAGCAATTAAGGCTAGATTTTTAAATACATTCCAGCTGTCAGTAAACACATTTTCAATCAGGAATTGTCTCTGAGCATTGAGAGCTTGTTCGTTCACTTCAGAAGACACCTCATAGCCAAAGATAAACTTGTTGTTGCAAGGATACGCTGATTGATCGTTGTAGTCGTCTAAATCACCAAAAAGATTATTAAACATCATCAGTCTTTTTACCCTGATTGCAACCGTAAGCTGTTAAAAACTGCCATTCCCAATTTTCGGGAACCTCTGACAAATTTAACTTGATAAATTGGGCCTGGGGAGTAATATATTCTCTCAACGCATCGGTATTTATTTTATTGTTTAAAAGAACAAATGTCATAGAAGCTTGCAAGTAATCTTCTTTAGACCGTTGACATTTTGCACTGTTCAAGTCTAAAATTATTTTTAAAATGTAAAAATTCGATTAATTGTTTTAAAACTTTCCTGTTTCACTGATTTTACTTAAAAATATGATAACAGGAAATTTTGTTGAACCAATAATATATCTAAAATTGTTTAAAAGATGACAAAGATCCGGATCACCGTTACTCTAAATCAATCAAATTAATTAATTAAATTGTGCCTTAAGACATTTTGATACCTGTTCTTCTGTTTGAATAAATTCGTTCCAACTCAGCTGTGTTCTCAAAAGACATTACATTTGAATAAGTGTGATCAGCAAAAGAATACAAAGTTAATTGATCAAAACGATTCCACTCTTTAAAGACATAGTTAATCAAGAAGTCTTTTTCTAGTTGATACTCGTATTCGCTTAAACCATTTGATTTGTCAAACACAATTGTAGATCCAAAAATCACAAGGAGGGTATGGAATAATTGGCTCTTCTGTGGTTGTTGTGCCAATTGAATATGTAGTTGTAGTTGCTTTTTGATCTTCACAGCCATAAAACTCATTGAATTGCTTTTCCCAGTCATCAGGTGTTTCACTGCCAGTAATGTTCCATTCAACAATCTTTGCTTGTTTGAAATAATGTTCCAAAACAGTGCTGTTAACCTTGTCACTCAACGGAACAAACAAAACTGAATTCCCTCGAGAAACTAGATTCTAAATTTGAAAAATAGATTTAATTTGTACAAGTGAGTTATTTTTAAATAATTAACTTGCTTTTAGCCAAAGAATACATTCGTCGTTTAAATATGATGCTTTAAATTCATTTAAAAAAAAAATTAAAAAAAAAAAAAAAAAAAAAAAAAAAAAAAAAAAAAAAAAAAAAAAAAAAAAAAAAAAAAAAAAAAGAAAAAAAAAAAAAAAAAAAAAAATTAAATAATGTTTAAATTATTTTTTTTTTATTTTTAATAAAAATTAAAAAAAAAAAAAAAAAAAAAAAAAAAAAAAAAAAAGAAAAAATAAAAAATTAAAAATAAAAAAAAAAAAAAAAAAAAAAAAAAAAAAATAAAAAAAAAAAAAAAAAAAGAAAAAAAAAAAAAAAAAAAAAAAAAAAAAAAAATAAAAAAAAAAAAAGAAAAAAAAAAAAAAGAAAAAAAGAAAAAAAAAAAAAAAAAAAAAAAAAAAAAAAAAAAAAAAAAAAAATAAGAAATTAGGAATTAAAAAATTTTAAAAAAAAAAAAAAAAAAAAAAAAAAAAAAAAAAAAAAAGAAAATTGAATAAATAAAAAATATTTAAAAATTAAAAAAAAAAAAAAAAAAAAAAAAAAAAAAAAAAAAAAAAAAAAAAAAAATTTAAAAAAAAAAAAAAAAAAAAAAAAAAAAAAAAAAAAAAAAAAAAAAAAATTAAGGGGGGTGGGGGGGGTGTTGTTTTTTTAAAAAAAAAAAAATAAAAAAAGGGGGGGAAAAAAAAAGGGGAAAAAAAAGAAAAAGAGAAAAAAAAAATATTTTAAAAAAAAAAAAAAAAAAAAAAAAAAAAAAAATAAAAAAAAAAAAAAAAAAAAAAAAAAAGATAGGAAGAATTTATTTGTTTGGTTTTTAAAAATTTGGGATTTTGTTGGGTTTTTTGAAATTTAAAAAGTGGAGGGGGGGGGAAAAAATGTATTTTAAAGTGGGGGTGGAAGGGGAAAAAAGGAAAAAAAAAAAAAAAAAAAGAGAGGAGAAAAAAAAAAAAAAAAAAAAAAGAAAAAAAAAAAAAAAAAAGTTTAAAAAAGGAAAAAAAAAAAAAGAGAGAGGGGGAGAATTTAAAATTTTGGTTGTTTTTTTTTTAAAAAAAAAAAAAAAAAAAAAAAAAAAAAAAAAAAAAAAAAAAAAAAAAAAAAAAAAAAAAAATAGGGGGGGAGTTGTTTTTTTAAAAAAATATTTAAAAAAGGGAAAAAAAAAAATAAAAAAGAGGTAAAAAAATTTTAAAATGGGAAAAAAACCTGGGAAATTTGGGGGAAGTTTGGTCGGGTTTCGGGCGTTGAGTTCCAGCAATTCAACATCAGTTCGTAAATTTCCGTTGTTGCATGTTCTGGCTTTTCAAGTCGATTGCCGCTGTCTATGAAACTTAAAATTTCGGTGTTTTCAAGCTCCGAATAGGGAAACTCCCCGATTGTAAAGACTTCAAACAACAACACTCCGTAACTCCACCTAAAACAATGCTTTTAAACGTTAAAATGACAAGTTCACTCACACATCAGTTTTTGTTGAATACTCAAACGACTTCAAAGCTTCAGGCGGTAACCAACGAACAGGCATTCTTCTTTTGCTAGTATACGATTGAACATCGTTTGTTCGCGCTAAGCCAAAGTCGCTGATTTTGCAAATATTTTCTTTAGTTAATAAGATGTTCCTAGCAGCAAGATCTCGATGAACCAAGTTTAAGCTAGAAAAGTAATCCATTCCATTCGCTACTTGCCAAGCAAATGAAATTAAGTCTTTTAACTTCAATCCTTCTTCAGTTTCCTAAAATAATTTAATTAAATGACTTCAGGAATAATCAAATTACAAAAGTATCTTTGTTCCGCTTCAAGAAATGCATTAAGTCTCCGTTGGCGCAATATTCAAGAACAATTTGTTCTTCAGTATATCCGAGAAGACAAACAATGTGTGCATGATATTTTAAGTTCTGCATGAAGCTAATTTCTTGTTTGAAGTCTTCTTTGTTCAATTCAGTTGCATAGAAAGGAAGAACTTTAACTGCAACTTCACAATTGCTAAATTGTCTTAAAGCAATTATATTCGGGTAGACCCTTTTAATTCCAGCATCTCCAATTAATTTACCCAGAAATACACTAGCCGATGCGCCACTACCGAGCTTTTTATTGGCAAAGAACTTCACGTTTTTGGAGTCTATTCTCCACAGATCTATTTCTTCTTCGGTTCTATACTGAGCTTCATTATGCTGAGTGTCATTTTTGTTTCTCGGTGAAGCAAAAACCATTTGGTCAACCATTTCATCGCGCTTTCTTTTTCGATAACAACAAAAGCAAACGATGCCTCCAATTGAAAATATCACAAACAGCGGAACAAGAACGCTGAGAGAAATAACAAGAGCGTCTAAACGTATGCAAGTTTAAATAGTGTAAATGTATTTAATTACTTGATCTTGTTTGGCGATTGAGTTGTTGTAGTTGTGAGAATTGAATAGTCTAAACAAATTCTTTTAATTGATACACTTTAAGAACTTACCGGTAGTTGTAATTTCCGTGAACTGTGCCGTTGATTGTTTGTTTGGACCTGATGTAGTAAAATCTTGCAATGTTGTAGTGGTTTGGATCTTTGTAGTCGGCGAATGGAACGAAGTGCTAAATTAAGTTAAAAGTGCTTTAATTATTTAAAAAACACAACCTTTTAGGTTTTGTTGGGAACTTTATTGTTGAATTGCCAGCTAAAACTTCGATTTAATTACCATGAAATGTAGCAATTACTCACGACAGCCAAAAGCTGTCCAAAGCATCTGGTTCCAATACAAAGGCTCTTTATCCGTCTCAATATTCCATTCGACAATTGTTGCATTTACAAATGTTTGTTTCAACAAAGTAGTGTTTACTAATCGTCCAAGTTTAATAAACGTCACTTTAGAGAGCGTGTTAATTTTCTAAACAATGATTTAAAGATTGACAAAAAAAGTTACTTTTATAGCATCGTTACAGTTGCCATCAGATGCCAGCACGTCTTTATCAAATTTGCTTACAAAAAATAAAAATTTATCAAATGCAGCATCTTCACCTATATTGACTAGAAATGAACAAAACAAAGGCTCATTGGGGATCTAAAACTTTAATTAATCGTTTAACATATAATGCTTACTCTTAAATTCCGAAGAATAAACAAGTCCGATTCAGTGTGGTATTCGCTGCCAAGGTGTTTGAAATCAGGATAGGCGTAAATGTCGAAACGATTTGTCCACTGTTTAATAAAAACCTTCTTTAACAAAAAGTATTGCAGCCGCTAAACAGATTTTATAGGTTTAAAACAACAAAATAAAATCTAACTTGATATGCAAACGGACTTAAATAATGTGATCGATCATAAATAATTCTTACACCGCCATTAAAGTCGGGGTAACAAGGGTATATTGCTGAATCAACAATAAAATCTTGGCATCCATAGAATGTAATGTCATTCCAATGAGTTGGCAAATTTGTTGTTGTGTTCCAAGAACTAAAGATTGCCTGTGGAAACTTCAATGCCAGATATTCATGATTGACATTCTTGGTTAAAGAGACAAAATTAATTGTGTTTATGTTTTCTCGAAGTTGCTAAATTGATGTTTCAAACAAAAATCATTCAAAAACATACTTTTAATTGCATTTTGCATTCATCACGTCCGATTTGTTGATGAAACTCGTCAACAAAAATAATAATATTGACGTCTTTCAAATACATTGTTGTTAGTAGTTTAAACACACTGCACAAAGAAGTTCTCGAAGCATTAATTCGTTTAAAAGACTTGTCGATAAACGAATTCACATCTTCAATGTTTGACATAGTTCCGAAGTCTTTTGTAATTGTCTCGTTTGAATAAGCAACAAAAGCTAAGTTGTTGAAGACGTTCCAATTGTTGTTGAAAACATTGTTGACTAGAAAGCTTTTTTGAGCATCGAGAACATGTTTATCTATTGCCGTTGACACTTCAAAGCCAAAGATGAACTTGCTATTGCACGGATACGCTGATTGATCGTTGTAGTCGTCTAAAATTTTGACTTTTTGAAAAAGCACTATCAATTTTATTCTGTAATTAAAAGCTATAAATTCTAACCTTGATTGCATTCATATGCCGTTAAGAAGTTCCATTCCCAGTTTTGTGAAATATTAAATAGATCCAGTTTAATAAACTGGGCTAGTGGAACGTGTCTTCTCAAGTTATCGGCATCTAATTCATCGTTTAAAATAACAAACGTGAATTGAACGTTCGAGCTAGTAAGTTCTATAAACATAACTTAAAGTCGCACAGTTTTTAATTTACCTTCTATAACATCTTCACACGATATTATGTCCCATTTTGGTCTTTCTTTAAAGAAATCTAAAATAAATCTATTCAAGCAAATGTTTTTGTTAAAATTGCGTACCGTCCATATTGTATTTACTCAGAAATATTATAACAGAACCTTCTATCCCGCCGAAATTATCACCAGTATAATAAAGAAAATTGCAAAAATCAGAATCGACATCGACCTAATAAATAAATGCAATCATTTAAAATAACTTTATTATTACCTTCTCTTCGTTTTGAATGAAGTCTATCAATTCATTTTTACTTTCAAACGGCGTTGCAATTGAATACATGTGATCAGAAAAAGAATAAACGTCTAAAGTAGAAAAGCGTGTCCAGTTTTTAAAGACATGATTAACGAGAAAGTCTTTTTCTTTGTCAAATTGCTTGTTTGTGAGTCCATTTGATTTGTCAAATACAATTGTAAGTTTTGTGTTGCAAGGAGGATATGAATTAGTCGAATTTTCTGTTGTTGTTCCAATTGAATATCCAGATGTAGTTGTTTTGTAATCTTTGCAGTCATAAAATGTGTTGAATTGATTTTCCCAGTCATCAGGTGTTTCTTTGGTAATATTCCACGCAATCACCTTGGCTTGTTTGAAATAATGATTCAAAATAGTCGTATTGACTTTGTCGCTTAATGGAATGATTGCTACTGAATTCTTCCGTGCATTCAAATCCTAAATTTTAATTTAGTTTAAATTAAATGTTTAACTTGCCTTTAAACTGAAAATGCAATCATCTTCAACGTCGGATAGATAAAATTCATTTAACAACACAATTATCCGTGATTCTACTTCGTTATAGAATTCATTGAATATTTTACACGCGCGATGATGTTTTTTAACCTATATTTGAATAAATTACATTCAAATTTTAAAGTTACTTGTTTGATGCTTCTGATGTAATCTTTTACCATAGATTTGGACTCAAAAAATCCATGTGGCTCGTATTTAAAATCTCCGTTTCTTAAAATTGCTAATTGTTCGAAATGATTCCACTCTTCAAACACTTGATTTAAAAGAAAGTTAATTTGTTTCTAAAGCAAACAACAATAATGTTTGTTTATTGTGATGATGTAAATTAACCTGGAAAATAGGCGTTTCTAAGCTCTGTAAATTTTCGATTGCAAATAATATCCGGATGGCACATTGTGGATATTTTACAGCCGGAGTTGTGATTGTTGAAGCTAAAAATAACAAGTATCTTTTAAACAGTTAAAAGCTTACTGCTTTTTTCATTGAAACAAAAAACAATCAACAGAATCAAATAAAG
Organism: Aphelenchoides bicaudatus; assembly: GCA_024699845.1. Lineage (NCBI taxonomy): Eukaryota > Metazoa > Nematoda > Chromadorea > Rhabditida > Aphelenchoididae > Aphelenchoides > Aphelenchoides bicaudatus. Next base: position 20,771 of record JAMPIN010000031.1, on the reverse strand, counting down.
ACTTCGAAGCATTTCATTTTTCTTTACATGTTTGTGAACAATCTGCATGCAAGCGTGTCATTTTCTTCGTTAAACATGCGGATTATTGACGGATTAAAGTTTTTGAGTGTTTCCAAGCAAGTGGTGTCAAGTTTGAATGCACCAAGACTTTATTTTACTGATAAATGCTGGAAGTGTGTCTTCTTGGAATGAGAAGATTCTGACAGCGGTTTAGTGTTTGTTTGACAAAGAAGTGTGTTTCAAAGAAAATGTTGCCCTTTTGAAACGACGGATTTAAATTGTTGGTGTCAAGATGTTTGGTGCGAATTAAAACATTCACAGCACAAAGTTAAAAGCATTTTTTAAATTTAAAGTTTTGTCAAAAAAAAAAAAAAAAAAAAAAAAAAAAAAAAAAAAAAAAAAAAAAAAAAAAAAAAAAAAAAAAAAAAAAAAAAAAAAAAAAAAAAAAAAAAAAAAAAAAAAAAAAAAAGTTTTGTTGAAAAAAAAAAAAAAAAAAAAAAAATTATAAAAAAGAAAAAAAAAAAAAAAAAAAAAAGGGGGGGGAAGAAAAGGAATGGAAGGGGAGGAAAAAAAGGGGGGGGATTTTTTGGTGGTTTTGGGGGGGTATTTTTGTTGTTGTCTTGATGTGATTTAATTGTTTGTTTTCAGAAATGGCTGAAAGCGATGTGAAGATGAAAGAACGAATCAGATGACTCTTTTGAAGGTTACGTTGGATTGCCAGCGAAGCCAAAACCTAAAAGAAAACAAAAGAGTTATCCCAGGTTTGTAATATTTTAAAACTCTTTATTGTCCGTTTTTAGGAAGCAAGGAGAATGCGTTGAATGCAAGAAGCAAAAAGGCAATTGTTTCAAAGAACATGTGCGCGTATGTTTTTACTTAAATAGTTTAAATTACAATAAACTTTTTAGTGCTTGTTATGCACGTGCCTTTAGAACATTGCCCGAATACAACGTACCGAACTGCTGTTGTATTGAATGCATGGCTGTTGCGAAAGTTGACAAACATGGAATGTGCAAGTAAGTGAAACAAAATTTGATTTAGTCTCAAAGTTGTGTTTAGAAAATGTTCCAATGCAATAAGACATAAACTGTGCAGAGAAAATGTGGATAAACATCGTGAATGTAAAAGTTGTAAGCAGGTCAAGTTTATTCAAGCACACGATCTTTGCAGGTAAGATTTAACTATTGTAATCACAAATAACATTAATTTTTAGCACATGTTACATGCGTTTGAAACCGAAAAACAAAGGAACATGTCAAGATTGTGGACAAACAAAGGTTCTTCAAAGTAAAAACACATGCGGGTAAGAATAAACTATTCAAAACGTTTAATCATATTTTTAGCAATTGTTTACGACTTAAACGTGCAAAAACGGACATTCGAATGTGCAAGAATTGCGGATATATGAAATCGCATAAAGCAGATCAAATGTGCAGGTATTTTAAATATTTTACTGGTCTCATGTTGTTTTTAGAGAATGTTATAACAAAATAAGAAGAGGAGATTCAAGCAAGCACAAGATATGCAAAAAGTGTGGTGAATCAAAACTTATCGAAGGGCATGGAATGTGCCAGTAAGAATTGAGTGTAGTTCAAGCAATAAATAATGTTTTAGAACTTGTTGCAATAAAACACGTAAAGAAGATACAAGCAAGCACAAAGAAGTGTGTTAAATGCAAACAAATCAAATGTATTCATGGACGTGGAATGTGCAAGTACGTTTTAAATAAGTTATTAACATTAAACAAATAATTTAGTGCATGCTACTCGAAATACAAAGTTCAGCGATTAAAGTCGGACACAACCAAGCACAAAGAATGCGCAAGATGTAAACAATTGAAAGTAATTATTTGTCGAGAAGTGTGCAAGTAAGTGTTACTAAAGTATTCATTAATTCAAACAATCATTTTAGAAATTGCTACAACAAAATATTTGCTCGTCCAAAAAGTGCTGCAAAGCGCAAGTCAACTAAATCAACTCTGATTCCAAAAGCCGAACCAATCTCAGACGAACGAAGATGAAGACTTTGGTCAAACAGATCCTGCTAGCATCAACGAAGAAAATCTAAGTGGGAGCTGATGACGAAATGCGAGCAGTTAGTCCAATCAGCATTGAAGACTTCAAGATGGAGCCGTTTAAGTCGACGACGATCAAAAGCCTGGACCTTCATGGAAATACTGATCTAAACTTGTTCTTTAATTGTATCTCAAACATAAACTTGTTGACAATAAACACATTTAAAACATCTCTCTTTCAAACACTTCGAGAACTTCAACAAATTGCAAAACAGTTGTTCAAACAAACAAAGATTGATAATTGAAAAAGCTTCAACTATTTAAACAACACAACAAAAATTGTTTCAATCACTTGAAATGAATTCGTTCTTCATTTTGTGTTTTTCTTATTTGTTCAATTTTCGTTGATTCGAAAAACAATGAAGATTTTCGTTTACAGTGGAAAGACTTTAAAGTGAGTTGACATTGAAATGATTTAATTAACCTCAATGTTTTAGACAACAGTTGAAGTTGGTCGTCAATCTCAAAAAATTGACTTCTCTATAGATACCAGTAACAACAGAACATCGATGAGTGTTTATTCGTGCATCAGATACAACCAACAAGAAGAATGTGACCCTGTTCCTGGAGTCTTTGATTCAAGTTCGTCAAGAACCGCTTGTAAAAAGATGCACTGCTCGGAAGAAATGCGTTTTAACAACAAAGTGTTTAAGAACTTCAACTTCTACACTTACTTTTGTGCTTCAATCAGTCCGAAATCTAAAAAATGTGAGATGAATGTTATCGGATTGAGTCCAAATGCTTTGGAAGAACCGAATAGCTTTATAAAACAAGCTATTCAAACAGGAACGTTCAAAAAGCCTGTATTTTCTATTCGATATGACCAATGCAAAGGAAATAAAGTGAGTTTAAAAGTCTCTTAAACAAGCAAACAAAAGTTATTTCGTTCATCAAAAAAGAAACAAGCAAATTGAAAAGCAAACAAACAAGCGAAAAACAAAAGTTATTTCGTTCATCAAAAAGAAAGCAAATTGAAAAAACAAACAAGTAAGCAGAAAAGACTTTTTTGTTTGAATGCATTTTGTTTGTTTGAATTGCAAAGCTCTTTAGTTTCTTTTAATCATTAAACAACTTTAAAACTCGCTATTGTTTGTTTGAATTGCAAAAGCTCTTTAGTTTCTTTTAATCATTAAACAACTTTAAGAACTTGCTTTTTCTTGCCAAAACTTCTACAATGCTTAAACAACTTTGCAAACTCCTAACACATTTTCAGAACTGTCAAAACACAGGAGAGATCGTATTTGGCAACTCCAAACACTGTAGTCAAAAAGGCGAAGAATTGTTTGTTAAAAAGAACGCGCCAGAATGGACATTGCAACTAGAAAGCACTAGCTTCTCTTTTAAACGTCCATATTCTTCAACAACAGAAAACATTCTCGGTTCAGATTCTTCCACTAAATTCGATGTCATCATAACAACAAGCAAACCAGACATTCAACTTCCACAACAAGTGTTTGAAAGACTTCAACAACTCCTTAGAACAAACAACAATAACAATCAACTTTCAATTCCGTGTAACTCCAAATTCGCTTTTCAATTCAATTTGGTCGATGAGAAGAATAACATTATTGGATGGGAGATTACCGAAAAAGAGTTGTTAGGTGAGAAGAGTGTTCAAGTGTTTAAAAGCTACTGTTGTTTCAGGATCTAAACTTAACAACTCAAACATGTGTCAATTAAAAGTTAGCAAAAGTGACAAGAATACTGCTTATTTGGGACAACCTCTATTCAAATCAGCATGTGTTTTTCATGACTTGGAAAAGAAAACGATCACTTTGAATAAACAATGATATCGTTTGTTGAACAATGAATAAAGATTATGCAGTTGCTTTTTTGATAGTTTGTTAAACGTTCGACTTGTTTTTAGAATGGCTTCTAATGTGTTCGATCAATCAATGCAAACAGAGTTAATTGTGCTTCGAGAACAAATTGTCCAGTCAAACGAGACTCTTCAAATGAGTTGAATGAAATCGCTCAATCGCTAATTAGTGTCAAAAAAAGAAAATTGGATGGCTATGAACTTTATTCAATTAAAGATTTTAAAATAACAACCAACTGGACACAGAAACAAGAAAGTTCAACGCCATGAAGGACCAGGTTCATTATCAAGTTCTTCCATTTTGACATCATCAGTTGGCTCTGATTTTATTTGTTTTTGGCTTTTTGGCCAATTTTCGTTTTGCCATTTGTTTTGGAGTGGCAAAGATTTTCATGTAGCAATTTCTAAAATTGGAAATTGAATTAACAAACAAAGTGCTTAAAACTTACTGGCAAAATCCACGAGCTACAATCATTTTTAGTTGTTCACAGTTTACACATTCCTTGTGCTTGGTTGTGTCAGCTTTCAATTTCTGAGCTTTGTCTTTTTGATAACAAGATCTAAAAATAAGCTTTTAATTAACAAACACTTTGTTAAAGCTTACTTGCACATTCCATGACCTTCAATGAACTTTGTTTTCTTGCACTTGACACATTTCTTGTGCTTGCTTGAATCTTCTGTCCTTGTTTTAGCGTAGCAGTTTCTAAAATCATTTTACTGCCTAAAAATATTATTTAAAGCTTACCCGCACATTCCGTTTCCATGAATAAACGATATTTGACCACATTTATTGCATTCTCTATGCCGATTCCTGTCTTCTCGTATTGCAGCATTTACTTCTCTTGAACTACACTCAATTTAATCTTACCCACACATTCCATGGCCAACAATTGGCTTTAATTGCTTGCACTTTCCTCTTAGTTCTTGTTGTAGCATTGTCTAAATTAAATTGTTAAACATATTGTTTTGACTAGTTAAACTCCTACTTGCACATATTATTTCCATGATGCGGCTTGATTATTCCACATGCATGACACATCCGTTTGTTTCTTTTTCTTGACTCTTTAAAACAACAATTGCTAAGCAGATAAAATATTATTGAACAAAATAAACAAGTCTTACTGGCAAGTATTCTTGCTTGGAAGAATTTTCATCTGTCCACACTTTTGGCACTTTCCTTCAACTTTCGGTTTTAAGCGATCATAACACATACTAAAACAAACTTATTAGGTTTGTTTGAAACATTAAATATTACCGGCAGAGCTCATTAGCCTCAATAAGTCTTGTTTGCTTACATTCCTTGCATTCTCGGTGTTTATTCACATCTGTTTTACGTGCTTTTGAGTATTTTTTTATCACAGCACTTTCTAAAAACAACTTTGAGACTAAATTAAATTTTGTTTCACTTACTTGCAAACTCCGTCTTTGTTGACTCTTGTAACTTTCATGCATTCATAACAACAGCCATTTGGTTCAAGAGAATTTAAACAGCATTTTCTAAACGTGTAGTTAGCTTATTTCAATTATACAAAAACTTACTGGCACATTTCCTTTGCGAAAATTTTCTTTTGCTGCTTACATTCAGCACATTCGCCTTGCTTTCTACACTAGCTTAATCGCTTGTTAAAAGTTTATTTACATACCCAACTCTCTTTTTCTTTGATGTTGAAGGTGCTGATTCAGTTTGACATTCACTTCTTCATTCAGCTCACTTTTAACAACAACGGTGTTAAAAAATGAACGGATGCTTGTTTGCTTTGCTGCTGACTGACGTTTGGAGTTGCTCGACATCTTTGCCTAAAACAACAAATAAACTAAAAGAGCAACTCAAAACAACGCGAGCAGCATGCATTTAAAAAGCCAAAAGACGCTAAAAGCTTTCGCATAAAGACGAGAATGTTCTTTGCGCGCCAAAAAGGCAGCCTCTGCAAAACAAAGCATTAGGTAAAGCACGCCTGCTAAACAGTCCAAAGTTCACTTAACAGACAAGCAAATAATAAATGAATGATTAAAAGCGCTCACGTCGAGCCAATTGCATCGGGTGCTTAATTTATTCTTAGACTGACTGTTATTACATTGTAGATTGTAAACAAAATTAGTGCTTTAAATGTTTGTTTTCACAACTCACAAAAGTTTAATGTTGCAACTAACTTTGATTGTATTAAAAGATTGTTATAAAAACACTTTGTTTTGTTGTCATCTCAACTTTATTGACATCGTTCACAAAGCAATAAACAAAAGAAGCACTTAAAAGTATTTTTGTTTGACAAGTTTTAAACAATGCAATCAATAAATAAGTTCAAACATTTATTTAACTCATATTGTGTTGTTTAAATGCTTGTTAACGTCAAAGCAGTTAGAATTGCTAGTTGTTCTCGCACAAAATGTTGGAGTTTCAATTAAAACGCCTAAAACGACTGTAATTAATTTAAGTTTAAACAACTAACCGGCCAACGAAGCAGTCATAAAACACGAAATGCTTCCGGCAAACAGTGCTCTCAAAGCAATCGAAGCTAACAAAGATTTTCCTTTCTGGAGCCATTCCACCTAATACTCCAAGCTGAATTCCAATTGTAGAGAAATTTGAAAATCCGCACTAAACAACAGTAGTAATTGATACACTTTGAATTTAAAACATACCAAAGCATAAGTTGCAATCATTGCGTTCTTTGGCTAAAAATAGGCATGTTGATTGAATTTGTTCAAGTTACAAGGGTAATTTTGACTTGCATTTTGCATGTTTCTTGTTTGTTTTTAGAACTTTTGTCAACGCTTCAAACACAACAATGAACATTTTCAACAAAGTGTGATTGAGTTTAAAGACCAACTTAATAACTGGCGAGACTATTTGTACAATTCTAATCATTTGTTTGTTTAAAAGCATTAAAACACACCGTTAACAGTTTGTCGTTAACCATTTGTCCGAGTTTCTGATAAGCAATAAATTCATTTAAGGCTGTTTTTGTTCCCATAAGTTGAGCAACTAACAAAGTTTCTTCAGTACTTGACGTCACTCCCATAATATAAGCAAGTGGGAAGAATCTAAACACCCTGTAAGTAACAATGGGTCTTTAAAAACTCACGCATAACCAAAAATAAGTTCTAAACTCCATCCACCAAATCCAATTAAATCACCAATGTATTCGATTGTAGCATTCAAAAAGGCCAGCAAAGCAAGAAACACTAAAAACAATAGCAAGTAGTAATAATAGAAATCAGTACCGATTAAATTGGCCACAATAGCTGCAGTTATTCCAATTGCGTTGATTGCTCCATTTGAAATGCATTCAAGTGCGTTGTTCTCCTTTTTAAATCAATCAAAGAGTAAGTTTTTGACTCGAATCAAAAAATAGAAAGCGAAAAAGTGTTTTTGACTCGATCAATCTTGCTAATCACTTTTTTCACAACAACGCTTTTTATAACAACTTTTAAAATCACTCAAAAACTTATCCTCCAGGCAACTCCAAATCTTCTATTCTTTTCAGTTGTGATTCTTCAGTTTCTGGATAGAGTAATTTTGAGCATGCCAAAGCTCCAGGAGCACTCATCACTGTCTTAATATTAAAACAGTAATAAACATCATCTTTAACTCATAACTCACAGCGGAAAGCAAGTAATTTGGACACGCTCCAAATGTGATGTAAACTGCAAATAACGAGCCTGCGATGCATGAAAAGCCACTAGTCATTTGAGCATGCAATTCACTTGTAGTCATTCTACTCAAATATGGTCTAACCAAAAAAGGACCTTCACTCTGAAAGATGTTTCTTTCAAATTGATAAGTGTGATAGCAAATTACTTGACCAACAAGCATGCAAGAACATGCATTTAAAGATTCTGTTGCTGTTGTTCCGAGTGTACGTTGAAAGAGCCATCCCATTCTCTTTAAAGTTGCTTGCATTATGCCGTAGTAATACAACAAAGAAACAAAAGATCCAAAAAAGACAACAACTTGCACTCCCGAAAAAGCGAAAACTGGACTCATTCCACAAATGTTTGGAGGTGCTGCCAAAAAACCGTAAACAAAACTTGTTCCATTTTGTGTGAATTCGAGAAACTCGACAGCCAAGTTTGAAATGTCATTAAATCGATCACCTCCCCTGCAAACAAGTGATAAGTTATTCTTATGTATGTTGTTAATAACCATTTCCATCTTAAAACTAAAAGTCCCAAAAGAAATTGAAGAAGAAACCCAAGAACAACTGGCCTCCATCTTATCTTTAAAATTAAATCAATCAACGATATAAGTAAGTTAAACTTGCTTTGGACGGATATGCTGACGTTAGGAACATCAAAACAACATAGAAACACATTCCAAATAATCCGTTTAAACGTGTTCGGTCATTTGCAGTGTCAAAAATTAGAAAAGTAACAATCAAAGCAATCACAATCAAACAAACACATCTAAACTTTCAAAAACATCAAACAACAAAATTGTCAAAACTCACATTCTAAACAAAATTGACTTCGAAGCATTTTCTAATTTTGTTTGAACAAAAAATGCAGTTGTTTGAAGAAATGTGCCAAAGAAGCGCCAAACAACACATTCATATAAAAAGTACACCCAAACAATTAATGTTAAAACAAACACTGGCAATGCTTTCTTGAAGTTGTAATTAAGAGCAAATACTAAAAAGACGTGATAGCAAACAACAAGTACGAAACAGACGATCAATTTAATTATGCGACTGTTCTTGTTAACAAAGTAATCTATTTCATTTTGAATTCTTTCTACGTGAAGCATAAAACCGGTAGGCGTTTCATTTAACTCTTCCGGTACAAATGGAATGAGATCATTGTCTTTTACAACAAAACTGCCGGACGGAGTAGATCTTGGAGACTAAAAGTGTTAAAAGTCTATTATTAAATGTTTGTTAAAGCAACCTTGTCGTTGATCATAATGTTAATAAGGAAGTTTATTGAATCAAGTAAAGGTGAGTGCAATTTTGTCGTTGCTGATAAGAATTATGTGTTCTTGGAATTAAATGAGCACACAAATTGTTCTCTCTTTGAGAAATAATCGATTCAAACATGCACTTTCACAATTGAAATCATTTATTCACACAAACAACAAGTAAGTTGTGGAGTCGAAGTATTTATCATCAGACAAGGTACTGCACATTTCTGCCACTTCTCAGGCTTCGGATTGAGAAATTGATTGGTACTGCTTGTGATCCCAACTAAAAACTAGACTGATTAACCAATGTTGAAGCTCAAAACTTACTCCATAACGTCACAGTTTCTATATGATCAATCAATGTACGTGAAACATCATTGCGGTAGCCTATTGATTCTCTCTTCAGTCTCCATTTTCAAAACACACCATTTGTCAAGTTTGTCCAATTGTATCGCTGCTTCAAGTGTCAATTTCTTTTGACACATCTTCAATTCTTTGATCTCTGGTCAAATCAACTTGCCTAAAAATATTAATTAGTCGATTGTTTAACTTACTTCATCTTTCTTGTTGCAAAGTGTCTTCATTGTTGATCGATTGCTTAGAGTCAGAAAACTTTGGCTGAATTCTAATGAGTTCTTTTGAGTTCATCACTTCTTTAAAAAGTGTTGTTCTTAAAAAGCGTTCTTTTAGCTTTGATTGAATTGAAAAAGCTTTTGTTGTTTGTGATCATTTTCTTTTGTTTACAGTTGTTGTTCAAGTTTACTTTCTTTTTAGAACGCTGTTGAGATGTCTTTATCAAACCAGTATCGTTCCCCACCAAAAAAGGCTGTCAAAGAGTCCAGCCAATATTCCGACCTTGAGGAAGAGTTGAAGCTCCTTGAAGACGCACTCAGCAGAAAGAAATGCTTCCGCAAACGCATTGAGAATGAGTTGTTAGAAAAGGTCAAAACAGTCAATGATTTGAAGGTAAGTTCTAGCAAGTTGCATAACAGTTAATAACACTTCTCTGTTTTTAGATCAAGAACTACTCACTTCAAGAAGAGGTTGACGACTTATGGCACAAGTTGAAGAGTATTCCCAGCAGGCTCATTTGGTGTTTGAAAAGGTCAGCGAACGCTCTTGATTCATCGAAAGTGTAAGTCTTTATAGTGTCTATAGTGCTTAAAGTAACGTTTATTTAGTGACTGGCCTGCAAATCAGAACAAAGCTATGGAGACAGAAACGGTAATATCAAGCAATCATTGTTTTCAATTAATTGATTTTTAGGTTGATTTTGACATGGAACTGGACAAATGCATGCTCAATGGAAAACAACGCAAGGAAGATTTATTGCGCGACAGCGAGACGTAATTATTTAATGAATCAGCTGCTAATGTTATTTATTTTTAGATGTGATAAATTTCGGAAGTCGTTGAAGGATTTGTTTGAAAGTAAGTTTCAAACTGTTGTCTATTTTATATTATGCTTTTTCTAGAATCTCTTAAAGAAGCAAATCAGCATCAGCGCAATGGAAATTACGCAGAAGCATTGAAGGTCGCACATTTTTGCATTGGTTTGGCAGAGTTCCCAAAACAGCAGAGCAGAGCATGGATTTTGGCAGGCAGAGTTTTTGGCAAGTTGAATCGGTAATTGTTTTAAGAGTTTGCAATTTAAACAATTCTTTTTTTTAGGCACAACGACGCTATCCAATGTTACAACAATGTCTTGCAGCACTATTCAGTATGTAAGAAAAGAAGTTTATTTCCACCGTGCTTGTGCTTATGTTGAGCTGCTTGACTACGAAAATGCCAGAAATGATTTGAAGACTTTGTTGGCATTGAATCCAAAGAACACACAGGCACAAAACTTGTTGGCGCACGTTGAAGCAAACTTGGCCAACCAACGCTGAACTTTCTCCAGGTCATAATGTGTTGTTTTGAAATGTTAGAACGAATAAATGAGAATACTTATTTTGTTTGTTGTTTCTAGCTTGTTTGACTGTGTTGTAAGCAAATCATTTTGATCGAAAGTTTTTGATTCGGTTAGCCGCTTGCTCTAACTTTGTGTCAGTACTTCAGCTCTACTCTACCAACATGATTGTTGATGCGCAACTTGAGTTAGTTGAAATCATCTCAACAGCATTTTTATTCACATATTGAAAACACAAATTATAATTGACACACTTTCTTTCAATGCTTCTGGATTAGTTTCAACAAATGGTCTTGTTCGGTTTTGTCGACTTTTTGAACAAGTGGCAAACAAATGTTAAAAGATCTGTAATTGTTTAACTAAAACGATGTTTTAAAGAACTTACGCTGCGTTCTCTGAACAGGCTTGTCCAACAAGTCCCAATTTATCCAAACTATTCAAACCACTAAAATCCGATTGAAGTTTCTTCATCCACAACTTATTTGTTTCGTTGATTTTCGCAAATGATCGAAACTCTGCATTAAAGTTGTATTGTTTGTCTTCTTTTAATTTGAAAGTGTTCGAACAAATAGAGTTGTTTTTGAGAAGCCAAACAATTTGAGTTGATTTTGACAAAGAAGACAATTCTTTAACAAACATAGGAACATTCCAACTTCCATCATCATTTAGTTGAGCAGACTTTTGTTCAAAACGGTATTCATTGTTTTTAACATCGATACTGATGACTGGAAAGTAAGTTTGAAGAAAGAAGTCATTCAAGAATTCACGAATTGAAAGATCTCCACAAAGTGTTTGATTTTTGAGAGTCTAAACAAATATGTTAATTGAGTTTTAAGAACTTTACTTGTTCAAAAGCTGAAATTAAGTCTTCGTGTGTTGCTGTTCCGAATTTGTGTGTCTCCAAATACAACTTTAAAGCGGCATAAAACTTCTCAGATCCAAAAACACCTTCAATCATCCTCAAAATTGCTCCACCGGATGCGTAGACCACACCTTAAAAAGTTGTTAAACACATTTGTGATTATGTCTCACCGTCAAAATGTTTAGTTTGAACAACTAAAGGATGTTTAAAAATAAAAGTTGCTGTTAATCCTTCAAGTCGATTCGAGAAAATTAGTTGATTCTAAAAATTGTTGTTTGTTTGAAAGTGTTGTTGTTTGTTCGAAAGCGCTTTAAAGTGTTGTTGTTTGTTCGAAAGCGCTTTAAAGCGTGTGTTGTTTTTTAAACTTACAACTAGATCAGGATTTAGAATGTTGCCGCTCAATAACGCTTGAGTTTGAAAGAAGTTGGCGAAAGATTCATGAAGAAAGATTTGACCCCAATTATCTCCAGTTACCAAGTTGCCGAACCTAAAATTTACTTTTCTACAAAAACACTCTTTTAAACATACCATTGATGAGCTGTTTCATGACATATAATAGTCGCTACAAGTTCGGGAGGAATTTCATCTAATGCCAAGTATTTAAAAAGATCGGCGTATGTGATCAATCAAAAAAGGAAAGAAGATCATTTGATTAGTTCAATAAACAAACCCGAAGTTCTCCATTGCTATAAACACATTTGTTAAATAAAAACAGTAAAAAGATTACCGCCAGCAGTACTGAGTCCAATTGCGTCCACATTGTCTAAACATCTTGCATTAAAAGAGTCCCATTCCCGAGCGTTACCGAGTTTAACATGTCCATAAGGAACTTTCAACAAATCTTCTAATGAATCCAAACACTGAGCAGAAAAGTTTGCAGCTATTTTAAGAGCGCGGTCTACGTCTCCTTTCGGAATTGTTGAATCAAAAAGAGCAGCTCGAATCTTAAAATGTATTAATTGACTGATTAAACAACTAGAATACCGGAACTCCAGATTTAGATCTTGTCTCTCTAACTTCATAAGTGCCGAAAGCAAAAGCTAACAAATAAGTAGACATCTTGGGAGACTTTTTGAACTTTGCAATCTTGTGATCTTTATCGTAAATGTCTTCTGTTTCTGGCATTGAATTAGCAAAAATAGTTGCTGTTTTTGGATAGATAACAGACAAATTGAAGACAGCTTTAAAATGAGGATCATCTCCACACGGAAACATTGTTCTGGCAGCAATCGGTTCAAAATGAGTTGCAACTGTGTAACTAAACCACACACATTTAACAGAGTTCTCAAAAATGTCTCTAGAGCGAAAAAAGGTCTCGCTTGATTTTTTGAAAAAGAGACCTAAAAGATCTATCGTGTGATTTTTCAAGCGAGACCTTTTTGCGAACTCTGACATTTAATAATAGCCGAAGAATGCTCACAATTCTTTGTTAGATTGTTTGTAGTGACGATAAAACAGACCAGAAGTTTCAAATCGAGTTGCATCGAGAAGATTGCCTTTGAATTGAAAGTCTATTTGATATGTTTGATTCAATTGGAACTTTTCGAATGGTTTGACATATCCTAGTGTTGAAGTTCTGTCAACGTCCCATTGATTGATTGTTAGTGCCTTTCCATCTTTGTTTCTCAATTCAATCTTGTTGATCTTCAAGTCTTTGCTGTAAAAGAAGAAGCGATCTGTTTCACTTGTAATTTTAAAGTCAATTGTGACATTGCCATCAAATGTGAAGTCATCTTCAACAACGTGCGGAAAGAGTCGAAGATCATATGAGTTGAATTCAGCAACTCGTGGCAATCGTTCAACAATCAATTCGTCTATTGTTAAACGGTGTCTCGGTAATGAAATTGGTTGTTGTTCAACTAAACATTCTTGTAAGGTTTTTAAAAGATGATTAACTTACAAGTTCTAATTGGATATCCCTTTTTGGCAATCACAACAGTAAAAAGTGTGAAGAAAATAACTGCTGTCGAGAAACAAGTCATTTCAATCAAAATGAAGCGTTTAAACGAAATGTTTCTTTCAAGTATTGTTTTTGTTTCTTGTTTGATTTGTTTTCGTTTAAAGAGCAAACTTTAAAAACAATTGATTTTGTTACGTTTTCTTGTTTGATTTGTTTTTGAATGAGACAAAAAGTGTTTCAAAATGTTTAGTGCAATTTCTTGTTTTAAATTCAACTCTCAAGAATGAAATCATAAAATGAAAGCAATCAACTGTTTAAACAACTGAACGGAACTTATTGCTAAATTTGTAAGTTTACTTAACGTCATTACTTTCTGTGTTCAAACAACTGAACTGAACTTTTACTTTACTTAACGTCATTATTTGATTTGCACTAAAAAGTTTAAAGCAATTAACTGTTCAAACAAATTGACTACAAAAGATTTTGATGTTTGAATTCAAATGAACTGAACTGATTGATGAATTCAATGTTTTTGTTTGTTCACAAATACGTTATGAGATCATATTTAAAGGCCACTCAAATTGAACATATTCGTTAAATCAACTGCAAGTCCTTTTGTTGTTAGTTCTTATTCAACTTGTTTCTAGCAGAGGAACAAAAACATTCAACTGCAAGAACATTGTTGGATTCTTTGATGGAAAGTTCCGTAATCAAAATCCAGCTTTTACTCGTCATTTTCGTTTCCAGTTCAGTGTTAAGTATGACAAAACAAACAAGAACTATAACGGAAGAGTAGAACATTGGGATGAATCGATTGCTAAGTCCAAAGATTTTGTTTGGTCCTTTGGAGATTCTTCTTGGTAAGCTTTCTCAACAGTTAAATAACTAGTCATTTCTTTTAGGTTCAACATTAATGAAACAGGAAGTAGTGCTGGAGATCGTTATGTTGGAAACTTCATTACAGACAAGTGTTAGTTTTCAAACCTTCAAAACAGTTAAATTAAGTAATGTTTAGCCGCAACGGAAAGCTTCAACTCTGTCAGTACTGTATATCGCTTCCTTAGTCCAGCTACTCCAGAAGATGTTGATCCATTTGACACAAGCAGCGGATTTGTGTTGACAGAAACAGTCGGAAAGTGCACTAAAATAACTCAAAGCGATAAAGTGTATGCAACTCCGGACGAAAAGCTCTACAAACACTGTGTTTGTTGTGGAGACACTTACCGCCCAGCACCCGAACTCGGATGTCCTAAAAAGAGTAATTGATTGTGGCGTTGACTTGAATAAATTCGTTTTAAAAGCAATGTTTTTTGGTAAAGTTGTTCTTTGCCCAACCACGCCGAAGTTGTTCCTATTCAAGTTGTAAGAGGCTCGTTTTAACATTGTTCTTTTTGTAATCAAACTATCAAAATTGTTCACATTCAACAAATCAATAAAACAAGAAAAGTGAGAACACTTTATTCAAGTCAACAAAACTTTTTTGTTTTTCGATAAAGTTGTAAGCAGTTCATTTTTTGTTTTTTGATGAAGTTGTTTGTATTTGACAAATCAATAAAACAAGAAAACTGACAACACTTTATTCGAGTCAATAAAACAATAATCATAAACTCTTTATTTAATTCATCAAAACGTTCAAACAAATCATTTCAATTCATCAAAGCGTTCAACAACATCCCTCTGTTTAAACAACTTTTTGTAAACTGGACCAGCATCAAAATCTTCTATTTTCTCTGGCAAAGGCTTATTTTGAGTTTCTGGCGAGAGCAATGATACTAGTGCAGCAACAAAAGACATCATGCAAATTAGAAGTGAAGGCGCCAATTCGTGAACTTCTTTTTAAAAACGAGTAATGTTTAAAAAAGCAACATTTTAATATGTTTAAACATACCAAAACATTTGTATAAGGAGAAATTATTGCTCCGATCACTCCAACAAAGCTAAGGCATCCAAACATTATATTTCTAATAACAGTTGGACTCATTTCACTGAACAATAAAGGCTGAGAACTCCACGTAATGCTGAAACAAACAAGAATTTAAAGTAACAAGTTTAATGTACCCGTTGAAAACTTTGGCCATCAAAGGAAAAGACATTGACAGAAACGACTTTCCTGGATACAACGTTGCAAACAACATGCACAACGCTTGAAGCATTAAAGAACCGAATGTGACAAAACGTCTTCCAAAATATAGCAACAAAGCAATTGAAATAAACCCAGCAGGTAGTTCAGCTAAACCAGACAAAAAGAAGCCGACCATTTTGTTCTCATGCAAATCAACACTAAACAACGTTAAAGCCCAATAAGTTCCGTTCATCACAATTCTAATATAGCAATGAAGAACGAGTTGAAAAATCAAAGGCCAGTTAGAAAAAACAGTCATGAAAGTGTGTTTTTGCTTTCTTCTTGTTTGTCAAACTTTCGCTTCGATTAAAAGAATTTTGACATTCGCTGAGTTGAATTTTTTGTTTGTTGATTCGACAAGACTTTTTTATGTAGCTAGAAAGAAGATTGTTTAAACTTTAAAGTGTTTTCTTACTTTTTTACACCACTTGTTTGATTGTTTGATTGATTGTTAGAGATCATCCAATGTATAGTTTCTGGCATCATCCTAAACATTTAAATTGGCGACGTTTAAACATAGTTTTCAAGTGTCCTTCTAATTTGAAGAAGTTCAAAGACATGTTTAAAAACAAACATTACGCTTTAATGTTTGAAACGAGTTTGATTATTAAAATAACAAGCTGTTTTTAGAAATCAAGTAAGACTCCTTTTTTTAAAAACCTCACCAATAAAAAGTAAAAGTCAACAAGCAAGGAGCAGAAAAACTAAAGAAATGCCATCTCCAATTAGGAACAAACATATGTAGAACACCGATTCCCATATAGCCAACAAACCAGACAACAGTCATAAAAAGTGGAGACAATGAACGAAATGATGTTGTTGTGTTCTCAATTTGAATAATGAATCCGACAGGTCCAATTCCCTATAACACTCAATTAAACGTTGAATATTTTAACTAACCGCACTTGCTGCACCGGAAATGACTCGAAACAACAAGAATAAGTAGTAATTAGGAGCAATTGAACAGCCAATATTTGCAATGACTGTAATCCACAAAGGTAAAAGAAAAGCTCGACGTCTTCCGTATCTGTCAGACAACGTGGCAATAATTGGAGTTGCAAATTGACCTCCTAACATAAACAAAGAAGTTGCGTGATGAGACCAGAAAGCTTTGTCACAAACTAACTCGAACTAGCAAAACAACAATAACTTTAAGATTTTAATACTTACTTCTCCGTTGAGTGTGTTTTTTGCGACCTCATCAAACTTTAAATAAGTATTTGCAACTTGACCGCATGCGAACGACATGTTATTGATTAAATTATAAACAGTGCACTTGTCAATTACTTGAATGCTCTAAAAACAAGAGATAGTATTCAATCTCCAAGTTAAAAACTTTACGGGATCATTTGAAACACACTCAAATTGAATGTCTTCTTTCACAACTAACGGCATGCTCATTATTTCAAATCCACACAATAACGCTAAATGTGTTTAATAAGTTTGAACACAAGTTGTTTTTGTTACCTCCAACGCTAGTCATTGCGTAAATGAGCATCTAGAATATAATAAGTGTCTTGTAATTAAGTATGTAGAACCTACTTGAAACCTTCCATATTTGCCTAATCGTTCAAGTACCTTCTCAGCATCTAAGTTTTGATATAAATCGTCTTTGTTGTTGTCAGTAGTTGTTGTTAAACTTTCTATTTGTTCTGACAACATTTTGAGAGAGAAAAAGCAATCAAACACTAGTTAATAAATGAAAGTTGTGTTTAATGACTTGCTAAAACTTTTGACTGCTTTAATTATTACTTCGATAAGAACATGTTGACTGCTTTTGATAAACAAATTATTAACTTTCGCTTCTGCTTTGAATTTAAAAAAGCGTTCACATCAAAAAAGCGTTCACACATAAGAGAGCAATGAAGAAACATTTCTTTGTGTGTCTAACCTCTTCACAATCCCATAAACAGAAACAACAACGACTGAACATAATTTCTCAGTGTGCGCTATCTCATAAACTTACCTGGCTGGGGATCCGGGATGATCATTAAGATCTCGACCCACTGTGAGGATTGCTCATTGCACTTTAGAGTTCAGTCTGACCAGTGGTGCAGTTCCGCATGGAATTGGCACGCAGCTAAATTTTTGTGTTTGGGAGACAGCGTACGCGCTTCTCCCTTATAATAATCATTTTGATAGTTATAAATCAAACAGCGATTCTGGATGGAAGTTCAAACTCGTCTTCATTTCATTGCCGCTTTTTTGTTTCAAGCTTTTCTTTCTTGTCAAACACTTTATTGTTGCTTTGTTGTTTCAAGCTTTCCTTTGTTGTCAAAAGTTTATTCAAATAATAATTAAGTTGTTTCGTAACAATAGTTTCTTGTTCCATAACTAATAGAATCTGCTCTGTATTCACTTATAATCAACGGGTTGTAACCAAACTCTTTGACTAGCAAAGAAATACATTCAGATCGTTGTGAATAATGACTGCTTCCACGTGTTCTCAAACCAGTTGGAGACTTTTTGCCTCTAGAAAAGAGAGATGTTTTGTTTATTAAAAAGAACTCACGGTCTATTTAAATAGGGTGTTGTTTTAATTGGAGGTTTTCGTGACAAATGAGCAATTAAAAAGTTAACAAAAAGGTCGTCACAATTGCATGTTTGATCAATATGTTCATACAAAGTGGGACTTATCATTTGTTGATAAGCGCGAAGGTAGAGCTAGAAAATTAGCATTATGCCATTTTAAAAGCATCTTAAATATAAACAAACTCTGTGAAAGAACACTCCACTTGTTAGAATCAAGTTCTGTTGACAACGAGAAGTCACTACATACTTTCCTGTTTGATTTTTGTCGATAAAGCCGACTCTAAAATTAGGGTCCAACAATTGTGAATCTATTCTCCCGCCAGACTCTGAAAGAATTGTTGAATATAAATAATTGAGAAAGGCTACCTAAAAGAAAACTCAATTGTTTCTGGACCATCATTAAAATCATCGTCCATAACAAAAACGGCCTCAGTAAGTATCAAATCAAATGGAAGGAATCTAAAAAAGAGCTTTCTTGTTGATTGTTTTGTATTTTAATGCTTCAAACAAAAAATGTTATTGATTCAAAAAGAAACGAGCAAAAACGTTCAAGCAACTTTTTTCGTTCAAGCAAAAAAGTTCAATCAACTTTTTTCGTTCAAACAAAAAAACAAACTTGTTGTGTAAAGAGTTTCTTGAAATGTTTAACACAAAAGTTGGCACATTCATTTGAGGAATCAAATTGTTAGGCAAACTTCTGTTGTAATCGTTCCAAACAAGAAGTATGCGGTCAATAAAGCGAACATTATTCAACATTTGAAGTGTGTATTTAACTTGTTCATCTCGTTTGTAGGCAACCATAACTACTGTAAACTTCTCATTAGGATAGTTTCCACTTAACACGTTTTGGTAGTCATTTTTGTCGTGTCCATTAATTGTTTGTTGTCCGTCTACTGCAATTGGAGGTTCGTCTAGGTACCTAACTGGAATTAAAGGTCTTTCATCCATATAGACAGGATTTTTGTTCCAAGCAAATTCAACATGTTCTTCGGTAAATAATGTTTGCAATGTTTGTTGATTTGAAGTGTTTATTGAATGAGTAGAATAAATAATGTCAGCTAAAAAGAATATGTGTGTTTTTAATCAAATACACTTACCTCTAAACAACCGCTCTTTCGGTGCTAACAACTTCAAACGATGTCTATAAGCAGTAAAGATTGAACGCACTAGCTTGTCTGCTCCAAGTAAATAGTTCTCAAAATAAAAACGTCCATTTCTTTTTAGTTGAATAATTTGTTCCGTCGATACTTTTGACAATGTTGTTTCAATTTCATGAATGTAATAAGAAGGAAAGAACAAAATAGCACGTTTCCATTGAATTAAGTCGTGAAATGGCAAGTTAGCATCGTTTTCGTCTCCAATGAATACAGGAATTGATCCATACAATAAAGTTTCATGAAAGCGTTGAGCGAAGTGTTTAGTTTGTGGATGAAGAATAGTGAAAGTTGAGTCTTCAAAAAAGAAGATTTAGTTAAATAACATCTTCTAAACTTACTTTCGCAGTCTTTAATCATATTGAACAAAAAAGTTCTTTTCTCAAAACGAAATTCTTGTTTTGTTGTTTTTTCTTTTGTTGTTGAACAAACAATTGAATGTCAATAAAAGAGGCATAGTTCATTCCTTCTCCAACAAAAAAGGCACGTCTATTGGGATATTTGTGGAACGGAGGAGTTGAACCACTAGCAAAGATGACTACGATTCTTTCACCTAAAAAGAATTGATTAAAGTGGTCTTAAAAGACTACCGTTTTGGTTCCAAAAGTCTAATTTAGTTAAATCTTCTTCTCCGTGAGCAACATAGACGAAAAGACAGGCTTGTGTCAGATTTCTAATTGAATAAGGGAGAATTAAGTAATGCATTTTGTAGAGCAATAGCAGAAGATGAATGTGTTAGTTTTGAACTCAAGTTGTAAGCGTAGAACTAGATGAAGAGATTTTATTTAAGTAAATGAGTTTAAACGTACAGAAAAGTCCTTTCCGACACATTTGCTTACATTAAAAAGCTGCCATGTCTTTTTAGTTGAAAACTTTTCTTTGTTGTTTGTTTGAAACTGATTGTTGATTCTAAAAGACGATTCTTTTGATTTGAAAGTTGTGTTTAAAAGAACAAACATGTAATGTCTATCTTGATTACATGCATAATAAAGCAAGAAAAGAATGTTTGTAACTCCAAAAGCGCTGATCAAAATATACAAAATAATGTTGTGCATGTCTGAAAAGAGAAACTGTTTTGTTGTTGAATGTGCGCTTTTTGAATATCAACTACAGCTGTTTAAACATTGAGGTTAGTTGTTGACATGTTAAGAATATTCTTTACTCGTTGAATGTCTTTGAATCAAACACAATTGTTTAAACATTAAAGTTAGTTGAAATGTTTAAAATATTCTTTACTCGTTGAATGTTAAGTATTCAATACACTTGTTTAGACATTGAAATTAATCGATATGTTAAGAATATTCTTTACTCGTTGAATGTCTTTGAATATTAAACACAGCTGTTTAAACATTTGAAGATAGTTGTTGACATGTTAAGAAGATTCTTTACTTGTTAAAAACACTTATGACTTTATTATGTCAACGACAAAAAAAGCTTTTGTAGCTCTTGAAAAAGAGCGCGCTTATTTGTGTTTGATTGCTTGACGTTTTATTGTAACGCTTG
>JAMPIN010000030.1:0-82933 GCA_024699845.1 Aphelenchoides bicaudatus | reverse complement strand
GCCCTTCTTCACGCTCGACTGCGCCGCGTGCATGTTGACCACGTCGGCGCCGAGGCGTTTTCCGGCGATTTCGAACGACAGGAGCGTGCGCGTCGAGTTTTCGAAGAAGGCGTTGATGATCGTGAGGCCGGCGAGCCGGTCGTCATGCTTGGCGGCGCCGCTGCGGTTCAGCTCGACCCATTCTTCGGCGGCGTCAAGGACGTAGGAAATCTCCCACGGGGTGAGCTGGGCGATGCCGATCAGGTGGCGATGGCGAAAGGCATCGCCGCCGGGCGGATAGTCGCTGGCGGGTCGGATCGTTGATGTTGTCATTAAAGCCGAGCGTCTACGCAGGGCGGGGTAAATAAGCAAGCGCTGCGGCAACGGGCAGCCCCGATAATCCGAGCGCCCATAGCGCGATCAGGATGATCTGGAACCAGAGCCAGATCATCATCCAGGTTGCAAAGGGCTGTTTGCGTGTCTTGTGGCGAATCAGCCGCGAGGCAGCGAAGGTCCCGATGGCTCCGCCCATGAAGGCCCAGCCGAGGAGGGTGCTTTCCGAAATGCGGTGGCCGCCGTTTTCGGCGAACTGCTTGTCGAGAATCATCAGCGCGAACGCGATCAGGTTCGCGGCGATCAACCAATAGACGATATATTCGGTCACCCGCGCGGCGCTATTGGCGGATCAGGGCGTCGATCGCACCTTGAAGGATGAACGCCGCGGCGGCGCTGTCGACGCGCTCCGCCCTTTTCGCTCGGCTGACGTCGGCGGCGATCATCGCGCGCTCGACCGCCGCGGTCGACCAGCGTTCGTCCCAGAGGAGGAGGGGAGGCCGAGCGGCGCGAGGTTGCGCGCAAAGGCGCGGGTGCTCTGCGTGCGCGGGCTGTCGGTGCCGTCCATGTTGAGCGGCAGGCCGACGACGAGGCCGACGATATTGTGATGCGCGATAAGCCCCTTAAGCGTTTCGAGATCGACCGAGAATTTCTTGCGGATGATCGTCTTGTCGGGGGTCGCGAAGCTCCAGTTCGTGTCGCAGAAGGCGACGCCGATGGTCTTGGTGCCCACGTCGAGGCCCGCGAGGCGCCCGCCGTTCGGGAAATTGGCGGCGAATTCGGGGGCGGCGGTGGTGATCATGCACCCGCCTTTATCGTCTAAATTCGTCATGCTGAACTTGTTTCAGCATCCATGGCCCGGCGCCGCGATGGCGGCCATGGATCCCGGATCAAGTCCGGGATGACGAAGCCGGGGGAGTGGGCGACGAAGGGGAGGGAACGGGCGCGGGCGGAGGAGGCGTCGGCGCTGCAGGCGGCGGCACCGGCGAAGGCTTGCCTTCATAGCTCGCAAGGCGGCGCAGCGCGTCGGCGCGGACATTCGCCCAGAACAGGGTGATGTCATAGACGTGGTAATTGTTGCCCGGCAGGACATAGCCCGCGACGACGTAGTTCTTCGCGGTGGCGGCATCGCCGATCATCAGGAAGCCGCGCGTGTCGTCACATTTGGCGCCGATCTTTCCCGCGATCAGTGATCCGGACTTGAAACCTTCGGTGGGCTTCAGCGTGCCGATATTGGCTTCGGGCGGCGCTTCGGTATCGGGGATGCCGGTCAGCGGGTTGGTGCAGAGCATGCGCGTGCCCGCGCGCGGGCGGCCGTCAAAACCGATCGTGCCGTCATAGGCGTCGGTGACCATCACGGGGTCGGCGGGATCGGCGAAGGTCGCCCAGCCGAGGATGCAGCCTTTTTGTTCGGGGGTCTGGCATGCGGGCAGACCGAGCCCGGCGATGTCGGTGTCGAGGCTGACCGGCCAGCCGATGATATAGGCGGCGACGATGCGTTTCGCGAGCGGGGTGCCCGCGATCTTCGTGCGAAGCAGGGTGGTGAGGTGGAGCGCGCCCTGGCTGTGGCCCGCGAGGATGATCGGCTTGTCCTTCGGCTGCGCGGCGAGGAAGGCGTCGAACGCCTCCTCGACGTCGCGATAGGCCGAATCGATCGCCTTGCCCGCGGTGACGCGGTCCTCGGCAAGGAAGGCGCCGAGCGTCGCCTGCCGGTAGCGCGGCGCCCAGATTTCTCCCGCGTCGGCAAAGGCGCTCGCCATGCCCTGCACGAAAAGGTTGGCGCGGTGGTCGGAATCGCGGTCCTCGAGCGGGGCGTTCCAGCTCGAGCGGCTGTAGTAGCTCGTGGGGTGGACGAAGAAGACCGCGGCGTCGCCCTTTTCGAACGGGGTTCCTGCGGTGGTCTGGGCCGCCTTGGCGGACGGGATCAGCGGCGCTGCGGCCTTCTCGCCGGGAAGATCGGTGCCGGAGGTTTCGCTGCCGTCGGCGGCGGGGCGCCAGGCCGAGGGGTCTTTTTCCATTCCCGGGCGCGCGAACCACATTTTGGGATCGTCATAGGCGTTGGGCGCGACCGCGGCCTGCGGCTTGAACTCCGTGCTCGGAACGAACGCAGTGCGCGCGATCCAGCCCGGGAAGAGCTGGTACACGACCCCGGCGGCGAGAATGAGGATGATGATCGCGGCAATGAAGTAGAGGAATTTGCGGGCCAAGCGGCGCTCCATGCGGTCGGGAAGAGACGGATTTTGGCCTCTCTAGCCGCTCCCGTGTCTACCTACAAACAACTCGTCATGCTGAACCTGTTCCAGCATCCATGATCTCAATTCGCGGCCTGAGGCCATAGATCCTGAAACAGGTTCAGGATGACGAAGTTACGCGATAGGCTGCGGCCTATGACCGACATCACGGCACCCTCCGCTTCCGATTCGCCCCGGCCTTCAGCGCGTCTCGACGACAACGACCTGTCTTGGCCGCTGCGCCCGTGGATCATGGCAGCGATCTGCTCCGCCGCGGGGCTCGTCTTTCATCTGCTGATCAGTCATCCCTACGACGACCCGCTGTCGCACTGGCGTAGTGCGCTCGCGACCGCGGTCGCGGTGGCGGCGGTGGTGTTCGTGCTGGGGGTCGAACTGCGCCGCTGGCATTGGGCGCTGGGCTTTGCGCTCGGCTGGGGCGCGATCCTCGGGCTGATCGCGTGGCAGACCGCGGCGTATAATCTGCAGGGATCGCCGATCGAATGGCCTTTCTGGTCGGGAATGCTCGCGGTGCTGGTCGCGACCCCGCTGTTCCAGACGCGGCGCGATGTCGCGCCCGACTGGCGCTTCTGGAAGCTGTGGACGATGCCGTACGAACGGTTGCACAGCCATGCATGGACCGACGCGGTGATCGGCGCGGCGAGCCTGGCGTTCGTCGGGATCACCTTCCTGCTGACCGTGCTGATCGGGCAGATGTTCAAGCTGATCGGGATCAACCTGATCTTCGACCTTTTGAACGACGAATGGTTCGGCTGGATGCTCGCAGGCGCGGCGTTCGGGGGCGCGGTGGGGCTGCTGCGCGAGCGTGACAGGCTTGTCGCGACGCTGCAGCGGCTGGTGATGATCGTGCTTGCGGTGCTCGCGCCGGTGCTGGCGGTCGCGCTGGTCCTGTTCCTGCTCTCGCTGGCGGGAACGGGGCTGCAAAAACTCTGGGATTCCGGCTTCTCGACCTCGGCGGTGATGATGGGCGCGGCGGCGTTCGCGGTGCTGCTGGCCAATGCGGTGATCGGCAACGGCCGCGACGATCGTGCGACGAACCCGGCTTTGCGCTGGGCCGCGCCGGTCCTCGCGGTCGCAGTGCTGCCGCTGGCGGGGATTGCCTTTTATTCGATGCATTTGCGCGTGGTCCAGTACGGCTGGACCCCCGAACGCATCTGGGGCGTGATCGCGGCGATGATTGCGCTGGCGTACGGGATCGCCGGGCTGTGGGCGGTCGTGAAGGGGCGACGCGATTTTGACGACTGGCTGCGGCCGTTGCAGCAGAAGCTCGCGATCGGGCTGGCATTGCTCGCGCTGTTCCTCGCGTTGCCGATCCTCGATTTCGGGGCGATTTCGACGCGCGACCAGCTCGCGCGGCTGAAATCGGGGACGACTGTGGCCGAAAAATTCGACTGGGCGGCGATGGCCTATGATTTCGGACCCGCGGGGCGCGCGGCGCTGAAGGACCTCGCACGTTCGCCGCAAAAGGCGCGCGCCGAGGCGGCGAAAGCGGCGCTGGCGGCAAAGATCGTCGGGATTTGACAGGCCCTCGCGCGCCCGTCCTGCTCAGGCCCTTTGCCGAACGGCTGCGCGTCGTTCCGGCGAACCGTCCGTTGCCTGCCGAGGCGATCGAGCGGATTTCGGGCAGCTATATGTGCAGCCGCGCGAAGGCGTGTGTCGCGATCTGGCTGGCCGACGACCGGATCGGGGTGCTCGGACAGAATGAGCCGGGCGACGCGACGAATTTCGATTTCGTGACGCGGAACAGGGACGGGCGCTGGGTGCAGGGCGACCTGACGCGTGACACGCGGGGAGCGCGGCCCGAAATCGACCTGTCGAAAGCGGCGGTGACGGTCGAAACGATCGAGCAACGCCGGATCCTGATCAACGGCGTGCCCGAATCGGGGACTTTCGACTAGGCACCGCTTGAAGCGCGCCGGGCGGGATGCTAGCGGCGCGGCTTCGTTAAAGTTAGGGCGGTCATGGCAATCGATCAGGCAACAGTAAGGAAAATCGCGTCGCTGGCGCGCATCGCGATCAGCGATGCCGAAGCCGCCGCGATGGAGGGCGAATTGAACGGCATTCTCGGTTGGGTCGAGCAACTCGGCGAGGTCGATGTGACCGGGATCGAGCCGATGACCGCGGTGATCCCGAACCATCTGCGGCTGCGCGACGATGTCGTCGACGCCGACCCGCTGACCGGCGGCAACCGCCGCGACGATATTCTCGCCAATGCGCCGGCGCCGCAGCACGGCTTTTTCGGCGTTCCCAAGGTAATCGAATAATGACCGAACTCACCAACCTGACCGTCGCGCAGATTCGCGACGGGCACCGCGCGGGCGATTTTTCCGCTGTCGAAGTGGCCGAAGCGTTCAACGCCAATGTCGCGGGCGCGAAGGCATTGAACGCGTTCATCGTCGAGACGCCCGAGCATGCGCTCGCGGCGGCGAAGACCGATGCGGCGCCGGCCGTTGGCGAAGACGCTGAAGCCGCTGTCGGGCGTGCCGATCGGGATGAAGGACCTGTTCTGCGACGAACGGCGTCCAGACGACCGCCGCGAGCCACATGCTCGAAGGCTTTATGCCGCGTTATGAATCGACCGTGTCGGCGAAGCTGTGGGACGCGGGTTGCGGCAATGCTCGGCAAGCTCAACCTCGACCAGTTCGCGATGGGGTCGTCGAACGAGAACGAGCTATTTCGGCAATGTCATCAGCCCGTGGAAGCGCAACGGATGGCGGCAATGCCGCGCTCGCGCCGGGCGGTTCGTCGGGCGGTTCGTCGTCAGCGATCGCGGCGCGGCTGTGTCCCGGCGGCGACCGGGACCGACACCGGCGGCTCGATCCGCCAGCCTGCGGCCTTCATCGGGCATCAGCGGGATCAAGCCGACCTATGGCCGCTGCTCGCGCTGGGGCATGGTGGCGTTCGCCTGCCGCTCGATCAGGCGGGGCCGATGGCGCGCGACGTCAAGGACTGCGCGATCATGCTCGAGGCGATGGCGGGCTTCGACCCGAAGGACGCGACCTCGCCTGAAGCTATGCTGTCCGAAGTGGGAAGCAGGCCTCGAGCTGACCTCCAGGGCAAGAAAGTCGGTATTCCCAAGGAATATCGCCTCGAAGGCATCGATCCCGGGCGAGATCGAGGCGCTGTGGGATGCAGGGCATCGCATGGCTGAAGGATGCCGGTGCCGAGGTCGTCGAGATCAGCCTGCCGCATACGAAGTACGCGCTGCCGGCCTACTACATCATCGCGCCGGCCGGAGGCGTTCGTCGAACCTCGCACGCTATGACGGCGTGCGCTATGGTCTGCGCGGGACCTGCCCGAAGGGGCGGGGCTGCAGGACATGTATGCGGCAACCCGCGCCGACGGGTTCGGGCCCGAGGTGCAAGCGCCGCATCCTGATCGGCACCTATGTGCTCTCGGCGGGCTTCTACGACGCCTACTACACGCAGGCGCAGAAGGTGCGGACGCTGATCGCGCGCGATTTCGAGCAGGCCTTGCAATCTGCGACCTGTCTCCTCACCCCAACCGCGCCGTGCGGCGGCGTTCGGGCTCGGCGAAAAGACGGCCGATCCGCTGGCGATGTACCTCAACGACGTGTTCACGGTGCCTTCGTCGCTGGCCGGGCTGCCCGGCGATGTCGGTGCCGGGCGGGCTGGACAAGGAAGGGCTGCCGCTGGGGCTGCAGATCATCGGCAAGCCGCTGGACGAGCAGGGCGTGCTGAACGCTTCGGGGCTGGCGATCGAGCAACGGGCAGGATTTACGGCGCGGGCGGAGAAGTGGTGGTAAGTGCGCTGATCGAGGCTTCCCTTTTCAGGAAGGTCTGCAAAGCCTCTTCATCAGGAAGGAAAGAGGACTATCGCATCAAGGGCGAAACCGGCGAGTGGGAGGTCGTGATCGGCCTTGAGGTCCACGCGCAGGTCACCTCCAACGCCAAGCTGTTTTCCGGCGCCGGCGACCGCGTTCGGGGCCGAGCCGAACACGCAGGTGTCAGCCTTGTCGACGCCGGCAATGCCGGGCATGCTGCCCGTGCCGAACCGCGAGTGCATCCGCCAGGCGGTTCGCACCGGCATGGCGATCGAGGCCGAGATCAACAAATGGTCGAGGTTCGACCGCAAGAACTACTTCTACGCCGATCTGCCGCAGGGTTACCAGATCAGCCAGCTCTATCATCCGCTGGTGGGCGAGGGCGAGATCGAGATCGAGGCGGGATGCCCGAGGCCAAGACGGATCGGGATCGAGCGCATCCATGTCGAG
The DNA here is from genome assembly GCA_024699845.1 of Aphelenchoides bicaudatus. Lineage (NCBI taxonomy): Eukaryota > Metazoa > Nematoda > Chromadorea > Rhabditida > Aphelenchoididae > Aphelenchoides > Aphelenchoides bicaudatus. The sequence continues at coordinate 76,138 of JAMPIN010000030.1, read as the reverse complement.
CAGGATGCCGGCAAGCTGATGCACGACCAGCATCCGACCATGTCCTACGTCGACCTCAATCGCTCGGGCGTGGCGCTGATGGAGATCGTCTCGAAGCCCGACATGCGTTCGCCAGCCGAAGCCGGGGCCTATCTCTCGCAAGCTGCGCTCGATCCTGCGCTATGTCGGGTCGTGCGACGGCAATATGGAAGAAGGCTCGATGCGCGCCGGACGTCAACGTGTCGGTTCGCAAGCCGGGCGAGGAATTCGGCACGCGCACCGAGACCAAGAACGTCAATTCGGTGCGCTTCGTCATGGCGGTGATCGAGGGTGAGGCGAAGCGCCAGATCGAAGTGATCGAGAGCGGCGGCACGATCGTTCAGGAAACGCGCCTGTTCGATCCCGGGAGCCGCAACGAAACGCGCTCGATGCGGTCGAAGGAAGATGCGCACGACTATACCGCTACTTCCCCGATCCCGACCTGTTGCCGCTCGAACTCGACGACGCGTTCCTGGACGAGTGCCGCGAGTGCGCTGCCCGAACTGCCCGATGCCAAGCGCGCGCGCTATCTGGCCGCCGGGGTGACGCCGTACAACGCCGGGCGTGCTGACCGCCGAGGTCGAGATCCGCGCGCTATGGTTCGATACGTTGCTGGAAGCGGGCGCGAAGGGCGCAGCGGCGGCGAACTGGGTGACGTCCGAGCTGTTCGGCGCGCTTAACCGCCTCGGGGAAGAGGATCGAGGATTGCCCGGTCATGCCGGCACAGGCGGCTGAACTGCTGGGCCTCGTCGCCGAAGGCACGATTTCGGGGACGATCGCCAAACAGGTGTTCGAGATGATGCTGGAAACGGCGGGGACCCCGCGGGCGTAATCGTCGAGGCGCGACGGGCTCAAGCAGACCAGCGATACCGGCGCAATCGAGGCGGAAATCGCCAAGGTGCTGACGGCGCCAACGCCGACAAGGTCGAGCCGAATATGAGGGCCAAGGACAAGCCTTGTTCGGCTTCTTCGTCGGCCAGACGATGAAGGCGATGGCGGGCAAGGCCAACCCGCAGGTGGTCAACGACCTGCTCAAAAAGGCGCTCGGCTGAAGCCGCCGAGTGACGCAGTTCACAGCGAATTCAGCCACTTCGCTGTCATAGGCATTGAATTCGGTGCAAATATGATGACGAAGGACAGATGATGAAGCGAGTTCTTGTTTCGATCGGTGGCGCGCTTGCGATGGCTGCGGTGCTCGGCGGCGCGGCGAATGCTGCGAGCGCACCCGCGGTGAACGACGGCTATGACTGGACGATGCGCGTCAACAACGAGGAACGCGTGCAGAGCGCGATCCTCGCCTATGAGGTCGCCGATACCGACGATCAGCCGCTGAACTTTACCTGCGAAGAAGGCGGCGACCGCGTGTTTGCGGGGATTTCGGGCGGTGCTCCGGACCTGACCGCGATCGAACTGGCGTCGGGCGATCAGCGCGTGCGGCTGACCGGCACGACCGATGCCGACGAACTGCCGACCTTTACCGCGCAGGAAATGCCGGCGACGTCGCCGCTGTTCCGTGCCTTCGCGGCGAACGGCTGGCTGCGGATGACCGCCGACGGCGCCACGACCGACATGGCGGCGACGGCCAGCGGCAAGCAGGCGATCGCGCGTTTTGCCGCCTTCTGCGCCGGCTGACGCGGCGCAGCGGATGCTGCGCGCGCTGCTGACGCTGTGGATGATATTCGCCTGCGCGACGCTCGCGCGGGCGGAGACGGTGGTTTTTACCGACGTCAATGTCGTGCCGATGGACCGCGAGCGCGTCATCCCGCGCACCACCGTGATCGTGACCGACGGCATGATTTCGGGCATCGGCATCAAGGCGAAGCTGCCCGCGGGAACGCCGGTGATCGACGGGAAGGGCGCCTGTTCTGTTTCCGGGCTCGCCGACATGCACAATCATGTGACGAGCCGCGACGACCTGACATTACTGCTCGCCAACGGCGTCACGACGATGCTCAACATGGGCGAGGCGACGAACAGCTTCGCGGGGCGGACCCGGATCGCCGTGAACGGGGGCGAGGTATCGGGCCGTATATCTTTACGGCGTTCGTCGTCGATAGCGATCCGCAATATGGCCACTTCGTCGTGCGGACGCCCGATGATGCGCGCGCGATCGTGCGGTTGGCGAAAGCCAACGGCTACAGCTTCATGAAAGTCTATACGAACCTGTCCGCCGAGGCTTTTGAGGCGCTGGCCGACGAGGCGCGGGCGCAGGGGATCGGGGTGGTCGGGCACAATGTGAAGGCGGTCGGTCTCGCGAAACAGCTCGCGGCGGGGCAATCGATGGTCGCGCATGTCGAGGAGTTCTTCTACGGGTTCTTCCCCGAGCCCCCGGCAGACGACCAGCAGGCGCCGCCCGACGCGGCGCGGATCGCCGATGCGATCGCGCTGGTGAAGGCGCACGGCGCGTTCGTCACGTCGGACCTGTTCAACTATCGCACCATCGCGGCGCAGTTCGGCAAGCCCGAGGTAGTGAAGGCGTATCTCGCGGCGCCCGAGGCGCGATATCTTTCGCCCGCCGACCGGCTGGCATGGGCCGGATCGTCGTACCAGAAAAAGGCGGTCGACCTGTCGCGACGCGTGGCGTTCGAAGCGCGCTTCGTGAAGGCGATGGCGGATAGCGGCGTGCCGCTGATCACCGGCGGCGATGCGCCGACGATCCCGGGGCAGGTTCCCGGTTTCGCGCTGCACGGCGAGATCGACGCGATGCTGGCCGCGGGGCTGACGCCGTGGCAGGTGCTGTCGGCCGCAACGCGCACGCCGGGCGAATTCATCGCCAAGACGGTGGCGGGCGCGGCGAAGTTCGGCGTAATCGCGCCCGGCTATCGTGCGGATCTGCTGCTCGTGGCCGACAACCCGCTGGTGAAGCCGGCAACAATGCGCGCCCCGCTCGGCGTAATGGCGGGCGGGCGCTGGTACGATGCGGCGACGCTCGAGGCGATGCTGGCAGACGTGGCGGCGAAACGCGCCGCGCCCTAGAAACGCCGCGTGCCGGCTGCCCAGTCGCCGCTGTCGCACTGACCCGAGAAGTTGGTGACCGCCTGGATGGTGATCCGGCCCGAATGGCGGTCAACCGTCAGTTTTGGTTTGTTGAGCCCGTTGATCCGGTAGCTGGCGGTGATGCGGTCGGGGGTGACGACCAGATTGTCGAGATCCCACCAGCCGTGATCGTCGCCGCTGTGGATCGGCGCGACAAGTTTTGGTCCCAGATGGATGCGGCCCTGATCGCCATAGAGTTCGATCTGGACATCGCTGGTGAAGCCCTGCGCCGCGTTGCCGACTTCGTTGCTCCATTCCCACTTATGGTTCGAGGGATTCCATTTATAGGCCGGTTTGCTGGTCACGGTGGGCCGCGTGCCCGCGCCGTAACAGACGAGAACGAGCGAATTCGGATCGCGATATCCCGATTCAGCGGGCCGCTCATAGGCATGCTGCTGCGGAACATAGCTGTCACGCGCGGGTGTAGTGTCGCAATTTTCGGCGGGTACCGCGATCAGCGCCCCGTAACGGCCGTCGACGGTCGAGACCGACAGGCAGCGATTCCGGCGCTCGTTCCACCAGAAAGTATAGCGCTGGTCGCCGACCGTGGCCGAATGGCGCGACACATAACCGCGCGCGAGCAATTGGGTTTCGCCGCCGGCGGCGCGTGCGCCGGCCAGGTCGGCGACATCGGAAGCGGACTGCGCTGCGGCGGCGAGCGGGAAGGCGACCGAACCGAGCAAAAGAAAAGCGATAGGCGAGCGCATGACGAGAGCTCCTGTTGCTGTGCAGTACAGGATATCAACTTATGCGGGTGCGCCAAAGCCTGAAGAAGAGATCAAACCTGCTGCGGGGGAGCTCGTCCGGCCCGCGGCCGGGCTGGTCGATGTCGCCGCCACCGGGGCGGCCCGGCACTTCGGCCGGCTGGCCGGCGGGGTCTTCGAGCGGGGTCGGCTGCACCGGCTGTTCGGGCGGCGCCTGCGGTTCGATCGTGTCGGGCTTCGGCTTGGGAAGCGGGTCGGGGCTGTTCGTCATTGTCACTCTCCTTGAGTTGACCAACGAACAGGCGCGCCCGCCGTTCCGGCCGCGGGGCCAAGCATGTTCGCCTGCGGAACAGGGGGCTTTGCCCTTGCCCTCGGCCACGCGTCTGCTATAGCCCCGCGCGGCCCGCACGGGCGTGCGCGGCAGCGCGCGATTTCGTGCACCCGGCCGAAAACACCTGCGGGCGTGGCGGAATTGGTAGACGCGCTGGTTTTAGGTACCAGTATCGCAAGATGTGGGGGTTCGAGTCCCTTCGCCCGCACCAATTTCGCATGCAGGCCGGGAGTGACAGGAACTCCGCCGTTCCGGCGGGATTCCATACGAGATTTTAGAGCAAGGAAGACCTGAAGCTAATGAAGACCGTCGAAACGCTGAACGAAGGCCTGAAGCGCGAATACGCCTGACCATTACCGCCAAGGATATCGACTCGCGCGTCGATGACGAGGTGAAGAAGGTCGCGCCCGACCGTCCGCATGCCCGGTTTCCGCCCCGGCAAGGTTCCGCCGAACCTGATCCGCAAGATGCACGGCCCGGCGCTATCGGCCGGACGCCCTCAACAAGGCGATCGACGCTGGTGGCGTGCACGACCTGATCGCCGAAGAAAAAGCTTCGTCCCGCGATGCAGCCCGCTGTCGCGCTTGCCGAGGGCTATGAAGCCGGCAAGCGACGCCGAGCTGACCGTCGAGCCTTGAAGTGCTGCCCGAAGTGCCGAACGCCTTCGATCGACGGTCTGAAGCTCGAGCGCCTGACCGTATCCTGCCGACGACAAGGCCGTGATGGCCAAGATCGAGGAATTCGCCGCGCCAGCATGAAGGCGTTGGGAAGCGCCGAAGACCAAGAAGGCCAAGCAGGGCGACCAGGTCACCATCGACTTCGCCGGCAAGGTCGATGGCGTCGCCTTCGATGGGGGCACGGGCGAGGACATGGCGGTCGAAATCGGTTCGGGCCAGTTGATCCCGGGCTTCGAAGATCAGCTCGTCGGCATGAAGGTTGGTGACGAAAAGCAGATCTAAAGTCACTTTCCCCGACGAATATCGCCGTCGACACGTTGAAGGGCAAGCCCGCGACGAATTCGACCGTGACGGTGAAGGAAGTGAAGGTTCCGGCCGCGTAACGAAGATCGACGACGAGTTCGCGAAGTCGCTGGGCCTCGAAAGCCTCGAGCAAGCTGAAAGAGCATGATGAAGGATCAGGTCGAGCAGGAACTGAACGGCCTGACGCGCACCTATATGAAGCGCAAGCTGCTCGACCAGCTCGCTGCCGAGCCACGACTTCCGGTGCCGCCGACGATGGTCGAGGCCGAATTCCAACCAGATCTGGCAACAGCTGGAACATGAAGCGGGCCACGAGGAAGACCCCGAAGCGGCGCAAGCGCCGAACTGGAGAACGACCGCGACGATTATCGTTCGATCGCCGAGCGCCGCGTGCCGCCTGGGCCTGCTCCTGTCGGAGATCGGTCAGGCGAATGGCGTCGAGGTACTCGCAGCAGGAAATGCAGCGTCTGATCATGCAGGCGGCACAGCAATATCGCCCGGAGGACCGCCAGCGCTTCATCCAATATATCCAGCAGGAGCCGATGGCTGCGGCGCAGCTGCCGCGCGCCCGCTCTATGAAGACAAGGTCGTCGACTTCCTGTTCGAAAAGGCCGAGATCAGCGAGCCGCGAAGTGACGCGCGAAGAGATCTGGAAGCGGCGATCGAGAGCCGAAGAAGGCGGGTGCGCACGTCCACGGCCCGGGCTGTGGCCACGACCATGACCACGACCACAAGCCCGCCAAGAAGGCTGCCGCGAAGAAGCCGGCCGCCAAGAAGGACGCGGTGAAGGAAGAAAAAAAAAGAAAAGAAAGAGAGGGAGGGGGAAAAAAAAAAAGAAAGGAAGAAAGAAGGAGAAAAAAAAGGAAGGGGAGGGGGGGGGGGGGAGGGGGGGGGGGGGGGGGGGGAAAGGGAGGGGGGGGGGGGGGGGGGGGGGGGAAGGGGGGGGGGGGGGAAAAAAAAAGGGGGGGGGAAAAAAAAAAAAAGAGGAGGAGGAAGGGGGGCGGGGCGGGGGTGGGGGGGGGGGGGGGTGGGGGGGGGGTCCTCCGGGGGAAAGAGGGAAGGGAGACCAAGGGACCGGGAGAAAAAAAAAGGGGGGGGGGGGGGGGGGGGGCGGGGGGGGGTTTCCCCGGGGGGGGGGGGGGGGCCTACGGGGGGGGCTTTTTTTTGGGGGGGGTGGGGGGGGAAACCGCGGCCCCGAGGGGGGGGGGTGGTTGGAACAAGACGAGAACTTCCCTCCATACTCGCGCGTGAAGCCGGGGATCAGTCCTTCGCGGTGCTGGTGGATGCGCTGAACCAGGTGAGATGTGACGCCCAAGTAGAGCGTGCCGTTGCGACGCGACGCGAGCAGGTAGACGGTCGGGCCGAAGTTTTCGTGCATCGAGGGCGTTACTGGGTTCCCGCTTTCGCGGGAATGACGATGGTGGGGAGGGCGTTCAGCTTCACCCTCAGATCACATCCATATTATAGCAGTGCCAGCTGAAGATCGCCGCGGCGCCGCGGTGGGGGCGCCATGCTTCGGCCAGTTCGCGCGCCTGCTTCTCGCCCGGACGCGTGCCGAGCTGGAGGATGCGGCCGACCGCTTCCTGTACGGCAAGATCGCCGGCGGGCCAGATATCGGGGGCGCCCTTCGGCGAAGAGAAGGTAGATTTCGGCCGACCAGCGGCCGATGCCCTTGACCTTGGTAAGCAGCGCAATCGCTTCCTCGTCGTCGGCGGGGAGGGCGTCGAACGTGAGTTCACCGTCGAGGATGAGCTGGGCAAGGCTTTTGGCATAACCTTGTTTCTGGCCCGACAGGCCGCAGGCGCGCAGCGTGTCGAAATCGGCGGCTGCCATCACTTCGGCGGGACAGCCTTCGCCAAACTGCGCCTCGAGCTTGTTCCAGATCGAATTCGCCGCGGCGACGCTGACCTGCTGGCCGACGATGGTGCGCAGCAGCGTGGTGTAGCCCGGCGCACGGATCCGCGGTTCGGGGTAACCAGCGTTACCGAGCGCGCGCGCGAAATTGGTATCGCGCGCCGCAAGTGCATCGATTCCCGCGTTCAGCTGCTGCTGGCTGAGGCCCATCGCATATTCTCCTTTTGTTCCATAGGTAGCTGATAGCAACGCTTGATTTGCCGTGCAACGCGCGACATAGCGCCAGCGACATCGAAGATATGGGGACTAGCATGGCGAAGCTGATTGTCGTGACGCGCGACGGGACCGAGCATGAGATCGAGGGCGACACGAGCCTGACGGTGATGGAAAATATCCGCGACGCCGGGTTCGACGAACTGCTCGCGCTGTGTGGCGGTTGCTGTTCGTGCGCGACGTGTCACGTCCATGTCGAAGCGGGCGCGACCGACCAGCTGCCTGCCATGAGCGAAGACGAGAACGATCTGCTCGATCTCGACCACCGACCGGGATGAAGGTTCGCGTCTGTCGTGCCAGATTCCGTTCAGCGATGCGCTCGACGGCCTCCGGGTGCGGATCGCCGCCGAGGACTGAAGCTTATTGCCCCGTCGTCGCGACCGCGTAGAGCGCGATTGCCGCGGCGTTCGAGATATTGAGGCTTTCCATTCGCGGCGAGATCGGAAGTTTCGCCAGCACGTCGCAATGCTCCATGACATTGTGGCGCATCCCGTCGCCCTCGGAGCCGAGCACGAGCGCGACCTTGCTGCCGTCGAGGGTCGAGCCGAGCGTCGTTTCGGTGTCGCCCATAAGGCCGATGCGCCAATATTGCGCCTCGGCGATTTCCTCGAGCGCACGCGACAGATTGACGACGCGCACCCATGGCACGATTTCGAGCGCGCCCGACGCCGAGCGCGCGATCACGCCGCTTTCGGGCGGGCTGTGACGGTCCTGCGTGATGATCGCGGCGGCGTCGAACGCTGCGGCCGAACGGAGCACCGCGCCGATGTTGTGCGGGTCGGTGACCTGATCGAGAATGACGAGCGGGCGCCTGCTGTCCGCGTCGCTTTCTTCCTGCAACAGATCGCCAAGATAGACGTCTTCGAGCGGGTCAACCTCGATCACGAGCCCCTGATGCGGTGCGTCGCGGGCAACGAGCCGCGCCAGATCGGTGACCTCGGCGTAAGAGATGGGAATCACCGGCGGCAGGTCGAGCTGGCCGAGCGCCTCGCGGGTGCCCCAGATGCGCTTGACGGTGCGTTCGGGGTTGGCGAGCGCGGCCAGCACGGCGTGGCGGCCCCAGAAGCGAATGGCTTGTCCACGCGCGTTTTGGCCGGCGGGACGGCGGTGACGGGAAAATTGTCTCATAGCGCGCGCCTTTCCCACGACTGCCATTGACAGGCAAGCATCGTTTCGCCATTGGACCGCTTCCCAAAGCGGGCCCCAATGGACAGGTGGCCGAGTGGTTAAAGGCAGCAGACTGTAAATCTGCCCGGGTTTCCGTACGCTGGTTCGAATCCAGCCCTGTCCACCACCCTCCGGTCCGAGGGTATCTCTTAAAATCGCTGGAAGCCGCAGAAAACCTAGGATATTATCCCTCGGTCGATCCTCTGCATCCCATGCCGTATCACTGCAGCGCAGCAAAATCTGTGGGTGCTGTTCACCGGCGAGACCGCACTCACGGCTCGCCTGCTCAAGCCCGTTCTCGTCGATGCCCGAACCGGCAGGGTAACCGATGCACGCGACATGCCTTGGTACATGACAGCGCTGCTGGTTTCACAACCGCTGCATTTCGGCAACTATGGCGGTTTGCCGCTCAAGGGTTCTCTGGGCTTTGCTCGATCTCGTCAGCATCGTCGTCCTCGGGAGCGGACTATATCTCTGGTGCGCCCCCCACCGATCGCGCGACCGGGGCAGGCGGTCGAAGCCGCTCTCGCTGGAGCCGGCGGAATGAAGCGACGTTCGACCTTTCGTCGGCAGTGGAGTTGGCCGATCGTGCTGGCCCTCGTGACGATGATCGGCCTTCTTTCCGCTCTTCTGGGCGAAAGCGGGATTTTTTGGTGGCTGTCCTGGGCACTGCTCGCCTTGCCACTCGTCACGGCGTGCAAATTTGTCTTTTGGCCGTCGGCCGCTCGCTCCCCCGGTCGAACGCAATCCCGATAGCGGACGGTGCGACCTGAGCCTGGCAGGCGCGAGCTTGAATCGCGCAAGGGACCGAAGCAGGTTCTAGGTCGATGGTGAGGCCGATCCCATGGCAGGAATGTTCGCGTCTGGCGGTCGTTGTTGCGACTTTGGAGTGACAGCTATGGGCGGGTTTATTCTCGAAAGCAGCCTCTCAGCTACCGGCCAACGTACGCACGCTCAGTCAAGCGGCCGATATGATCGGCTTCAATGCCGCCAACAACGCCGCTGGACGTTCCAAGGGAACCAAGTGCCCGCTTCCCTCAACGACCGTCATAGTTGAACCGGGAATATTTTGGTGCAGCGTCAGGCTTTCATCCACTGATCTGAGCTCATCATCAGCCGCAGCGATAACCGCCGTAGGGCAGGATATTCCGCTGAGCAGCTCAGTGTCGTCCACGCGGTCAAGTTGGGATTGCCGGTAGAAGACCTCGCCGCCGAGGCGTGCGCTCATTCGCTGTACGCGGGCGATGACATCATCGCTGCGGTGCTGCGGATGGAGGGATCGGAGCACCGCGCTTCGACTGAGTTCACGGAAGCCGTTCTGTCCGATTATGGTCATAGGGCGAGCAGCGACACCTCGCGACGAGGTCGCGATCAGCGCGAGGCTCCGAACGAGATCGGGCGCCTGATAGACGATCTGCCTGGCGACATATCCGCCCATCGAGAATCCGATCACGACGGCAGGAGCAGTGATCGAGCGAACGGCCCGAACCGCCATCGCTTCAATGGACAGGTCGCGCGTCATGTCTGCATCGATGAGATCGCCGTAGCGCTCGAGATCGGGGCGGATGTCGCTCCATAGATCCGCGTCTAGCATGAAGCCGGGAACAAGAAGGATATCCATAGGTTCGCCTTCGCACGTCCAACCTACCGCGTCACGGCCGAAGTCTGTATCACGCTTGAACTGAGAGGAGCGTCTCTGTAAGCACAAGGCATGTTGACGCGCTTCTTCTTGAACCATGGCCTTGCAGGGTCACTGGCGTCCGCATCCTGTGCCGTCTCACCACCTGTGATGAAAATCTCCGGGCTCGCCGGCGCGCCGCCGCCGCCCGTTGGCTATCACGCCGGCTGACACTTCAGCTGTCCGGCCTGCGCCATGCGCGCGGGCATCGCAATCTCAGGTGATTTATCATGTTCAATCGTCACGCGTCGGCGCTCGTGCCGACCACTGCGTTCGTCCTGCTGTGGAGCAGCGGTGCGATCGTTTCCAAAATCGGCCTGCAATATGGCTCGCCGTTCGCTCTATTGATTGCTCGCTATGCCGTCGCGCTGGTGGCTCTCGCAGGTTTCGCGATATGGAGTGGTTCGCTCCTTTCGGCCCGCGGCAGCCGAACACGCGTTGTGCTTGTCGGACTTTCGATCGCGGGCCTCTATTCGGCCTGTTACCTTCTTGCCCTCGACAACGGGATGACCCCGGGTGCACTCGCTACCCTCCTTGGCATACAGCCAATTCTCACGCTGCTCTTTACGGAACGGCGGGCGACCAGTGGCCGGCTATTGGGCTTGGCCCTTGCACTCGCCGGCCTGTTGCTCGTCGTCTGGGATGGTCTGATGGCGGCGCGATTTGATGCCTTCGGGATAGTCTTCGCGATTTTGTCTCTGGCTGGCATCACCTTCGGCTCGATCCTGCAGAAGCGAGAAGATCAGGCTCCGTGGGTCGTGCTTCCGATGCAATATGTTGTCGGACTCGCGTTCGCCGGCGCCGTCGCCCCGTTCGGGCCGCTCCATGCATCTTGGCAGCCTGGGTTTGTCCTGCCGGTGTTGTGGCTCGGCCTTGTTATCTCCGTCGGAGCGACCTTCCTGCTTTACCGGCTGATCGCCAGAGGCAATCTCGTGAATGTGACGAGCCTTTTCTATCTGGTCCCCGGCGTGACCGCGGCAATGGACTGGCTCATTCTGGGAAATCCGATGTCGATCTATGCGATCGCGGGCTTGGCGTTGGTTGTGCTCGGGACTCCTCGCCGTGTTTCGCAAAGATCCGGGCTGAATTATCCGGGCGCCTCGCCATTCCCTGGGGGGCGCCCCTTTTCAAAGATCGTAATGTCTAGTTTCGCGAGGACCATGCCATTAGCGGACCGTCTTCAACCGGCCACTCTGACCCACTGTAATGGTTGAGTTTCGCGGCATGCCACGATAGCAAGGGGCGTTGGCGTGTGCTGCGTGCGCCCGGGCGTGATGCCCGCTTACGGAGAATGGTTGAAACCTTTTTCCGGGAGTGCGCCCATAATGGCATCGTTGCGTTCTGAATCCCCTCGCGGCGCCTTTGCTTCGGTTCTTCGCCGTTTCATGGAGAGCGCCGCGGCTGGCGGGATCGTACTGATCGTCGCGGCAGCGGCCGCGATGCTGATCGCCAACTCTCCCTATGCGGAGACATATTTCGGCACCCTGCATAGCTATGTCGGCGGGCTTTCGATCCTCCACTGGATCAACGACGGCCTGATGGCCATCTTCTTCCTCTATGTAGGGATCGAGATCAAACGCGAACTGGTCGATGGTCTGCTCTCGACCTGGAGTCAGCGGCGCTTGCCGATCGTCGCGGCGATAGCGGGTATGGCTATGCCGGCGATCGTCTATCTGGCCATCGCCGGCGGAGATCCGACACTTGCGACGGGCTGGGCGATCCCCGCAGCCACGGATATCGCTTTTGCGATCGGCGTGCTGGCGCTTCTGGGGCCGCGTGCGCCGACCTCGCTCAAGCTGTTTCTCGTTACCGTTGCGATCGTGGATGATATGGGGGCGGTTGCCATCATCGCGCTCTTCTATACCTCGGGGATTGCGATGCCGGCTTTACTCGCCGCCGCTGCGATCCTTGCCGCGATGTTCGCTCTTAACCGGTTCGGTATTCGCTCGCTGCCTGTCTATCTGGTGGGCTTTGGCTTGCTCTGGGTCGCGGTGCTTCTCTCGGGCGTCCACGCGACGATCGCGGGCGTGCTTGCGGCCTTTGCCATTCCGATCGTCAAGACGCCCGGCGCGCCGGACGCGCCGCATTCGCCGCTGCATCGGCTCGAACATGCGTTGGACGTCCCCGTATCTTTTCTCATCGTGCCGCTGTTCGGCTTTGCCAACGCAGGCGTCGCGCTTGGCGGGCTGACGCTCGACAAGATGCTGTCGCCGATGCCCGTTGGAATCGCCGCCGGACTGTTTGTCGGGAAACAACTCGGGATTTTCGCGGCGGTGTGGCTGGCGGTCAAAGCGGGCTTCGCCGCCAAACCGCGCGGCGCGAGCTGGCTGCAAATCTATGCCGTCGCCATCATTTGCGGGGTCGGTTTTACGATGAGCCTGTTTATCGGCGGCCTCGCGTTCAGCGATCCCTTGCTGGTCGAGGAGGCCAAGCTGGGCACGCTCGCTGGCTCGTTGCTGGCGGCCTTCACCGGATATGCCATATTGCGGCTGGCCCCTCGCGCGGAGACCGGATTGCCGCGTCACGACAGTGAGCCGGTCGTCGATGACATGCAGCCGGAAGGAGATATGGCAGCGGCAACGGCCGCGGCGGGATTGGACCGGGCTCCTCCCGCTTGAGAGATACTGTGGCCGGACGCGGATGGTCCGGCCACAGGATGCTATTCAGGCCGCGCGCGTATCGGGAACGTCGGGCATCCAGGGCGCGAGCCGCTGTCGGCGGACCTCATGCGCCGGGATGCGTTCCGCAACGACCGCATAGCGATTGCGGTCGACGAGAACCTCGGGGACGAGCGCGCGGCAATTATAGGTCGAAGCCATCGCCGCGCCATAAGCGCCTGCCGTATGGAACAGGGCAAGGTTGCCTTCCTCGACCTTGTCGATGACGCGGGCCTTTGCAAAGGTATCGCCGGTCTCGCAAACCGGGCCGACGACATTGGCGGTGAAGGTCTTGCCCGATGGCTGCACCGCGGCAAATTCGTGCCAGGCATCGTAAAGGGCGGGGCGCGCCAGATCGTTCATCGCGGCGTCGACCACGACGAACGGATGCTCTTGTCCGGGCTTTACCCAGAGGACGCGGGTGAGGAGGACGCCTGCCTGCGCGGCGATGAAGCGGCCGGGTTCGAAGAGCAGGGTGACGTCCCAGTCGCGGGTGACCGCCGCGACCATCGCGCCATAAGCCTCGACATCGGCATCGGCCTGGCCGGGGCGATAGGAGACGCCGAGGCCGCCGCCGAGATCGACATGATAAACCCTGTGTCCCTTGGCGCGCAGCGCGCGAATGAGATCGCCGATCTTGCGGTAGGCGGCCTCAAGCGGTGCGAGATCGGTGATCTGGCTGCCGATATGGACGGCAAGGCCATGGAGGTCGAGGCCGGGCTGCGCCGCTAGGCGGTCGTATATGGCGATCGCTTCGCTGGCCGGGACGCCGAACTTGCTGTCGCTGCGGCCGGTCGTGATCTTGGCGTGGGTGCTGGCGTCGATGTCGGGGTTGATCCGTAGCAGCGCAGGCGCACGCTTGCCGCGCTGCGCCGCGAGCGCCGACAGCAGCTGGCCTTCGCGCTCATGCTCGAGGTTGAAGCGTCCGATGCCGGCGTCGAGGCCTGCGATCAGCTCGGGTGCGCTCTTGCCGACACCCGAGAAGACGATGTGGTTCGCGGTGATTCCGGCACGTATCGCGGTATCGAGTTCGCCGCCCGATACGATATCGGCGCCATAATTCTGATCGGCAAGGATACGCAGCACCGCGAGCGAGGGGTTCGCCTTGACCGCGAACATCAGCTGCTTGCGCGGTACCTTGGCGAGCGCCGAGCGGAAGCGCTGCGCCGCACTACGTAGTGCTTCCGCCGAATAGACATAGGCGGGGGTTCCGACATGGGCTGCGATCGTGGCGAGCGAGACCGCTTCGGCGTGCATTTCGCCGCCGCGCAGATGGAATGGGGTCATGGCAATTCCTCAAATATCTAGGATTAGTGATCGCGCCGGCGGGCCTGCCGGGCGACACGGATCGCTCCCGGCGGTTCGCGGTGGCGGCTTCGTTCGACCTTGAGCGCCTGTGCGACGCGCCTGCCGCCGATGACGAGCAGGATCCCGCCCGCCGCGACCAGCAGGCCAAGCAGGCCGAGCATGTCGGCGCTGCCTGCCGCTTCGGTCGCGCCATGGACGATGAACACGCCCATGATGAGCAAGGTGGCGCCGCTGATGCGCCAGCGAAGGTCGCGGACGGTCATGCGCACTTTCGTCCCTCGCGGTCGCACAGGACGGTGTCGCCCGCCGTGCGCGCCAGCCTGGTCACGTTACGGGCGTCCTGTCCGGATGCCGAACAGAGCAGCAGGTCGGCGGGGAATTCACGTTCGTCGTGCATCGCCTTGTCCTGGTCGCCCAGTTCGAAAACGAGGTCGATCGCCGGATCGGACTGCCGCGCCGCATTCCTCTGCGCGCTGGCGACGAGCTGCGGGTCGGCATCGACGCCGCGGCCTTCGATCGCCACGAAGCCGAGTTCCCGTGCGCGCTGCGCCGCATGGATCAAGAGATCGCCGGCCCCGCAATCGGCATCGACGATACGGATGCTGCGACGGCCGAGCTTGCGCAGGCCTTTCAGCTTGCGAAGCATCGCCGGCCAGCGCCGATCCTTCTCGGCGCGATCGCCGATAGGGTCGGGGCGCGACGCGGTCCCGAACGTGACGGGCTGCATCCAGACGGCCGGCGGGGAGAGATGGGAAAAACGCACCATGATTCTCCTCAGGCCGCACGCGGCATCGATGGTTCGTCGGGGCGCAGGGGCTCGAACGAAACGCTCGGGATGAGGGGATGAAGGGCGCTGACAAGCCGGGCGCCGGGGACGCCGCGCGCTTCGGCGCGGGCGAAGGTCCAGGCGGCCTCGCGCGAGATGAAGCGGCCTTCGAGCCGTCCTTTGCAGCCCTGTACAAGCCAGTGTCCGGCCGCATCGCGTCCGACGTATATGGTCAGAATCGATGGGTCAGGTTCCGCGGAAATCGCAGACAACATGATGAGATGCTCCTTGGCTACTCAAATCGGGACCCGGAAATCAGGACTCGATGCCGGCAATCTATTGAGATGCGCATAGAGATTCGAGAGCGAGGAAGGCCGTTAGCCATTGTATTTTCGTTTGTTTTCGATGTTTTGGGCGCGGCGTCGCGGCGCGCTTGGTCCTCCCCGGCCCAGGCAAGGTGAGCCGGGGAGGTGGCGTCGTCGGCCGGACCCGCGACGCAAGGGCTGTGATATGAAGTGCTGCCCGGACCGCTCAGGCGGGCGGTCGCTATTCGGCGGAATCTCTCACGGTCTTGCCGTCGATCGCCGCCCAGAAACTGTCGAGCGACAAGGTGCCGGTCACGCGTTTTCGGTCCGATCGCGTGTACAGCGTCCCGATCGACCTTCCGGTTGTCGTCGGGCCGGTGACGCCGTGCCGGGGAACGTGTCGCCGTCGCGGGCGCTCTTCGATCATGTGCCGCATTCCTGTAAAAAGGTGCCCGCCGGCCGAGAGGGAGGCCGGAGGGCGGAAGCGGACTTATGGCCGCAGTGCGCATTTGATCTCCAGATGGATTTGCCCGCGCCGGCATTGAGATTCTCGAATGCCCGGTGCTGGCGTGGTGGGCCAGCGCGCGACAAACCGGTCATTCTCAGCGCTGCGCCGCTGAAATCGACCAAATCATATGAAAATACTATGCGCGGCGGCATTTCATTCTCTCGAATTCAAATGCCGCTCGCTTCTATTCGGTAGGCCGCAGACGACTCCGTGCCACGTCCCGTGGCCAGCGCCTTGCTGGAGCAACACCATGCAGGATCTTATCTGGGTCGGCATCATCCTCACTCTCCTCGCCGCGAGCCTCGGCTACGCGCGGCTGTGCGACGACGCATAAGGACGGATCGCCATGACACTCGACCTCTGGCTCGCGGGTGCGACCGCGCTCGGCCTTCTCATCTATCTCGTGGCCGTGCTCGCACGGCCCGAACGCTTTTAAAGGAGACGCCCCATGACTTTTCAGGGATGGCTTCTCATCGCCGCTTTTGTCGGCATCCTGTTGTTGCTCACCAAGCCGGTGGGCCAATGGCTCTTCGCGCTCTACGAAGGTCGCCGCACTCCGCTGCACCGCGTGCTGGGGCCGGTCGAAGCAGGCTTCTACCGCCTGTCGGGCATCGACCCGACCGAAGAGCAGGGCTGGCGCCGCTACGCGGTGCATATGCTCATCTTCAACGCGGTGCTGCTGCTCTTCACTTATGCGGTGCTACGCCTGCAGGGTGTACTGCCGCTCAACCCGCTGGGATATGACGGCACCACCGCCGATCTCGCGTTCAACACCGCAACCAGCTTCACGACCAACACCAACTGGCAAAGCTATGGCGGCGAGTCGACGATGTCGAACCTCAGCCAGATGCTGGGCCTGACGATCCACAACTTCCTGTCGGCGGCGACCGGCATTGCGCTCGCCTTCGCGCTGTTCCGCGGCTTCGCGCGGCGCGAGATGAAGACGATCGGCAATTTCTGGGCCGACATGACGCGGGTCACCCTCTATCTGCTGCTGCCGCTCTGCGTCGCTATCGCGATCTTCTATATTGCGAGCGGGATGCCGCAAACCTTGGCGGGTTCAGTCGACGTGACCACATTGGAGGGCGCGAGGCAGACCCTCGCGCTGGGACCGGTCGCGTCGCAGGAGGCTATCAAGCTGCTAGGCACCAATGGCGGCGGCTTCTTCAACGTCAACTCGGCGCATCCGTTCGAAAATCCGACCGCGCTCACCAACCTGGTCCAGATGCTGTCGATCTTCGTGAATCGGCGTGGGCTGACCTGGACCTTCGGCAAGGCCGTCGGCAACACGCGCCAGGGCTGGGCGATCCTCGCCGCGATGGTGACGATCTTCCTTGCGGGCGTCACGATCACCTATTGGCAGGAAGCTGCGGGCAACCCCATCCTTCACCAGCTCGGCGCAGCCGGCGGCAATATGGAGGGCAAGGAGGTGCGTTTCGGCATTGCCGCCTCGTCGCTCTTCTCGGTCGTCACCACGGCGGCTTCGTGCGGCGCGGTCAATGCGATGCACGACAGCTTCACGGCGCTGGGCGGCATGATCCCGCTCTTCAACATGCAGCTTGGCGAAGTCGTCATCGGCGGCGTCGGTGCGGGTATCTATGGCTTCCTGCTGTTCGCCATCCTCGCGATCTTCGTGGCCGGCCTGATGGTCGGGCGCACGCCCGAATATGTCGGCAAGAAGATCGAGGCGCGCGAGGTCAAGCTGGCGGTGCTCGCGATCGCGGTGCTGCCGCTGATCATTCTCGGCTTCACCGCCATCGCGTCGGTGACCGAGGCGGGGCTTGCCGGGCCGCTCAACAAGGGCCCCACGGATTTTCCGAGATCCTCTATGCCTTCACCAGCGCGGTGGCGAACAACGGGTCGGCCTTTGCGGGCCTCACCGCCAACACGCCCTTCTATAACGGCTTGCTGGGCGCCGCGATGTGGCTCGGCCGCTTCTTCATCATCATTCCGATGCTGGCGATCGCGGGCGGGCTTGCAGCGAAGAAATATACGCCGGCGTCCGCGGGCAGCTTCCCGACCACGGGACCGCTGTGGACGGGCCTCCTGATCGGCATCGTGCTGATCCTCGGCGGTCTGACCTTCCTGCCCAGCCTCGCGCTCGGTCCCATTGCCGATCATCTCGCGATGATCAACGGCCAGCTCTTCTAAGGATATCCATATGGCTCGGTCCCAAACCAAGTCCCTGTTTACGGCAGATCTGATCGTTCCGGCGATCGGCGACGCCTTCCGCAAACTCAATCCGAAGGAACTGATCCGTAACCCGGTGATGTTCACGACCGCGGTTGTCGCGACGCTTCTCACGGTGCTTCTTGTCGTCGGCCACGATGGCCTAGCGCCCGGTTTCAAACTGCAGCTCGTTATCTGGCTCTGGCTGACCGTGCTTTTCGGCACCTTTGCCGAGGCTCTCGCCGAGGGGCGTGGCAAGGCGCAGGCGGCATCGCTTCGCGCGACCAAGGCCGAACTGACGGCCAAGAAGTTGAAGGGCGAGGGGAAAGCTTATGAGAGCGTGCCCGCCAGCGCGCTCCGCGTCGGCGATATCGTGCTCGTCGAAACGGGCGACCTCATCCCGTCCGACGGCGAGGTCGTCGCGGGCGTCGCATCGGTCAACGAAGCCGCGATCACCGGCGAAAGCGCGCCGGTGATCCGCGAGGCTGGCGGCGACCGCTCGGCGGTCACCGCGGGCACGCGCGTCATTTCGGACGAGATCCGCGTTCAGGTGACGGTCAATCCGGGGCAGGGCTTCCTCGACCGCATGATCGCGCTCGTCGAGGGCGCCGAGCGGCAAAAGACGCCGAACGAGATTGCACTGACTTTGCTGCTCGTCGGACTGACGATTATCTTCCTGATCGCGGTCGGCACGATCCCGGGCTTCGCCTCCTATGCTGGCGGTTCCATTCCGGTCGCGATCCTTGCGGCGCTGCTGATCACGCTCTATCCCGACGACGATCGCGGCTTTGCTCTCCGGCCATCGGCATCGCCGGTATGGATCGCCTCGTGCGCTTCAACGTGCTTGCGAAATCTGGGCGTGCGGTCGAGGCTGCAGGCGATGTCGACGTGCTGCTGCTCGACAAGACCGGCACAATCACGGTAGGCGACCGCCAGGCGACCGAGTTCCGTCCGGTCGGCGGCCAGTCGATGTCGGTGCTCTCGGAAGCCGCGTTGCTCGCCAGCCTTGCCGACGAAACGCCGGAGGGCCGTTCGATCGTGGCGCTCGCGCGCGAGAAGCCCGGTCAGACGATGGCCGCGCTTCCCGACGGTGTGGAGATCATTCCCTTTACCGCGCAGACCCGCATCTCCGGCGTGAATATTGCCGGAAGCGTGATCCAGAAGGGTGCGGTAGACTCCGATCCTGAAGGCCAATCCGGGTGCTGGCGCCACGGCGGCGGCGACCGAACTTCGCCGGATCACCGACGAGATCGCGCGCGCCGGCGGTACCCCGCTTGCGGTAGCGAAGGACGGCCAGCTGCTCGGGGCGATCTTCCTGAAGGATATCGTCAAGGCGGGCATCCGCGAACGATTCGGCGAGCTGCGCGCTATGGGTATCCGCACGGTGATGATCACCGGCGACAATCCGCTCACCGCCGCGGCGATCGCCGCCGAAGCCGGGGTCGACGACTTCCTCGCGCAGGCGACGCCCGAGGACAAGCTCGAACTGATCTGCAAGGAGCAGGCAGGGGGGCAGTCTCGTCGCGATGTGCGGCGATGGCACCAACGACGCGCCCGCGCTCGCGCAGGCCGACGTCGGCGTCGCGATGAACACCGGGACGCAGGCGGCACGCGAGGCGGGTAACATGGTCGATCTCGACAGCGACCCCACCAAGCTGATCGAGGTCGTCGGGCTCGGCAAGCAGTTGCTGATGACGCGCGGGGCGCTGACGACCTTCTCGGTCGCCAATGACGTCGCCAAATATTTCGCGATCATCCCGGCGATGTTCATTGCCTTGTACCCGCAGATTGGGCGTGCTCAACGTCATGGGCCTCACCAGCCCCGAGAGCGCGATCCTGTCGGCGATCATCTTCAACGCGCTGATCATCCCGCTGCTCGTGCCGCTCGCGCTCAAGGGTGTGACCTACAAGCCGATGGGTGCGGGGCCGCTGCTGGCGCGCAACCTTGCCGTCTATGGCCTTGGCGGGCTCGTCGCGCCGTTCATCGGCATCAAACTGATCGACCTGGCCGTTGGCGGCCTGGGTCTGGTCTAAGGAGACCGCATATGAACAAGGATCTCATCAGTTCGTTTCGGCCGGCGATCGTCATGACGCTGTTGTTCGCGGTGCTGCTGGGGCTCGCCTATCCATTGGCGCTCACCGGCGTCGGGCAGGCGCTGTTTCCGAGCCAGGCGAACGGCAGCCTCGTGAGCGAGAATGGTAAGGTTGTCGGCTCGACCGTCGTCGGGCAGGCCTTCACGAGCGAGCGCTACTTCAACACGCGTCCCTCGGCCGCCGGCAAGGGTTATGACGGGCTCGCCTCGTCCGGCTCGAACTTGGGACCGACTTCGCAGGCGCTCGTGGACCGGGTTAAAGGCGATATCGAGAAGCTGCGGGCGGCCGAACCCGGCAAGACGGTGCCTGCCGATCTGGTAACGGCATCGGGTTCGGGGCTCGACCCGGACATCACGCCCGAGGCCGCTTATTACCAAGTCGACCGCGTCGCCAAGGCGCGCGGCCTTGACCCGGCGGCGGTCCGCAAGCTGGTCGACGCAAGCGTCGAAGGCCGCCTTCTCGGCTTCCTTGGCGAGCCGCGCGTGAATGTGTTCGAGCTCAATCGACGACTCGATGCTTTTGGCGCTAAACCCGCCGCGTGACAGATAAAGATCGACCATCACCGGAGGCCTTCCTGCGCCAGGCAGCGCAGGAAGGCCGCGGCCGTCTGAAAGTCTTTCTCGGTGCGGCGCCCGGCGTCGGCAAGACATGGGAGATGCTCACCGACGGACGCCATCGCCGCGAGGCCGGGGTCGATGTCGTGATCGGGGTGGTCGAGACGCACGGCCGCCGCGAGACCGAGGCGCTCGTCCACGGCCACGAGATCATTCCGCGGCGTCAGGTCGAGCATCAGGGACACAGTCTCGGCGAGATGGATATCGATGCGATCCTCGCTCGACACCCCAAGCTCGTGCTTGTTGACGAACTGGCACACACCAATGCGCCGGGGAGCCGACATCCCAAACGCTATCAGGATGTCGAAGAGTTGCTGGACGCCGGGATCGACGTCTATTCGACGATCAACATCCAGCACGTCGAAAGCCTCAACGACGTCGTTGCGTCCTTCACCCGCGTTCGCGTGCGCGAAACCGTCCCCGACTCCATCCTCGAAAATGCCGAGATCGAGGTGGTCGACATTCCGCCCGACGAGCTGATCGAGCGGCTTCGCGACGGCAAAGTCTATATCCCGCAGGAAGCAACGCGTGCGCTCGGCCATTTCTTTTCGAAATCGAACCTGACCGCGCTGCGCGAACTCGCGCTCCGCCGCGCGGCGCAGGCGGTTGACGCCCAGATGCTCGACCATGTGCGCAGTCACGCGCTCGCGGGCAGTTTCGCGGTTGGCGAGCGGATCGTCGTCGCGGTCAGCGAGCTGCCCGTCGCCGCCGAGCTTGTCCGTGCGGGCAAGCGTCTTGCCGATGCGCTGAAGGCGCCGTGGAGCGCGGTCTATATCGAAACGCGGCGCAGCCAGTCTTTGACCGACGACGAGCGCAAACAACTCGCCGACACGCTTGCGCTCGCCTCGCGGCTTGGCGCCTCGACGGCGACCGTTCCGGCGGCGAGCGTGGTCGAGGGCTTGCAGGCGTTCGCGCGCGACGCGCGGGCGACGCAGATCGTCATCGGCAAGTCGGCGCGGTCCTGGTGGTTCGAGATGCGCCACGGATCGATCGTCGACCAACTCGTGCGCACCATCGACGATGTCGCGGTGCATGTCCTGCCGGGCGAGCCGGATGCCCAGGCGGCCAAGCGCCGCGCGCTCGCCGTTCCCGGACGTTGGGGCAAGACCTCGGACTATGTCTGGTCGCTGGCGATGGTCGCTGCGATGACCGCACTCGGGCGGCTGCTGATCGAGGTCATCGACCTCGGCAATATTTCGCTGCTTTATCTGATCCCGGTCATGTTCGCCGCTGCGACCTTTGGCGTTCGCGCAGGGCTGTTCGCGGGTCTTGCCGCGAGCCTTGCCTATAATTTCTTCTTCCTGCCGCCGACCGGCACGCTGACGGTCAACAATCCCGAGAATGTCATCAGTATTCTCGTCCTGCTTGGCGTCGCCGTTGTCACCAGCCAGTTCGCCGCGCGCGTCCGCGCGCAGGCCGATCTGGCGCAATCGAGCGCTCGGCAGAATGCGGCGCTCGCCAGTTTCTCACGGCAATTGACTGTCGCGCCCGATCAGGATGCGCTGATGCAGGCGATCTGCGCCGAGGTCGGTCGCCTGCTCGACGTTCGGACGGCGCTCTTGCTCCCGTCGGCCGATGGTCCGGTCTTGAGCGCCGCGGTGCCGCCCGAGGATCGGCTCGAACAGATCGAACGCGCGGCCGCACAATGGGCCATGGACAATGAGCAGCCTGCCGGGCGCGGATCATCGACGCTGACCGCGTCGGACTGGCTCTTTCATCCGCTGCGCACGACGCGCGGAGTTTCGGGGGTGCTCGGGCTGACGCGCGACGATGCGCGTGAACCCGTTCGTTCGGATCAAGTGCCGCTGCTGATGAGCCTGCTCGACCAGGCGTCGATCGCGCTCGATCGCATGGAGCTCGAAGAGGCCAATTTGCGGGCACGGCAGGTCGATGAGCGCGACCGCCTTCGCTCGGCCTTGCTCTCGTCGGTCAGCCACGACCTGCGCACGCCGCTCACCACCATCCTCTCGGCGGCGCAGGAGATGCAGCGGCATCCCTCGCCCGAAATGGCGGCGACGATCGAGGCCGAGGCGAAGCGCCTCAATCGCTTCGTGTCGAACCTGCTCGACATGGCGCGCGTCGAGGCCGGCGCGCTGCCGATGAAGGTCGAGGCGACCGACCTGTTCGACGCGGCCGCCAGCGCCGCCCACGATACGCGCGCGTCGCTCGCCGGGCATGAGGTCAAGGTCGACATATCGCCCAATATCCCGCTGGTCCGCGTCGATCCGGTGCTCCTCCACCATTGCCTGATCAACCTGCTCGACAATGCCGGGCGTTACGCCGACCCCGACACGCCGATCATCATCCGTGCCCGGCGCATGAGCGATGCGATCGAATTGTCGGTGATCGACCGGGGACCGGGAATTGCACCGGGCAACGAAAAGCGTGTTTTCGAGACCTTCACGCGGCTCGAAGGCAGCGATCGCGTCAAGCATGGCACCGGGCTTGGGCTCGCTATCGTCAAGGGCTTTGCCGAGGCGATGGGCCTGTCGGTCGAGGCGAGCAACAATGACGATCCGCTCGGCGCCTGCTTCACCATCCATATTCCGGAGCCGCTGATCATCACGGCGCCGATCGACAAGGACATGTCATGAAAGTGCGTCACAAAATCTTGATCGTCGATGACGAGCTTCATATCCGCCGCCTGATCCGCGCGGCGCTGGAGCGCGCCGACTATGCGATCGTCGAGGCCGAAAATGCCCGCGAAGCATTGGAGCGGCTCCGCACCGAGCGCCCGGATATCACCTTGCTCGATCTCGGACTTCCCGATCGCGACGGGCTCGAGCTGGTGCCTATTTTCAAGCAGCAGTCAGAGACGACCTTGATCATCGTGTCGGCGCGCGATGCGACCGAGGAAAAGGTTGCGGCGCTCGATCTCGGCGCCGATGATTATCTGACCAAGCCGTTCGACACCGACGAATTGCTCGCGCGTGTGCGCGTCGCGCTCCGCAATCGGCTGACGCGCGACGGCGGCAATCTTGGGCTGACCGTCGGCGACGTCAAGCTTGACCTCATCGCGCGAACGGTGACCAAGGGCGGCAAGGACGTGCATCTGACACCCAAGGAATATACCGTGCTGATGCAGCTCGCCCGCTTTCCGGGGCGCGTGATCACGCATAACCAGATCATGGCCGAGGTCTGGCCGCATGAGCAGGAGCATCATGTCGAATATCTGCGCGTCCTGATCCGTACGCTCCGCCAGAAGCTCGAAACCGATCCGCAGCAGCCGCAGATCATCAGCAACGAGCTCGGCATCGGTTATCGGTTGAAGGTCGAGCCCGAAGTCGCGGCGGAAGGGGGTGAGGCCCTGCGATGAGGCGCCTGCGCGTCGGAGCAAATCGCACCAATCATATGCGCTTTCTATGGAAATAGCGCCGCGCTCCTCTCGATTTCAAATGGCCTGCGCGCCTAGATAGGCGCGATGATGAGACATGAAATCGATCGCCGTTCCGCAGAGCCGGCCCGCCGCCGTGACCGCATCGTCGACTGGCTGGGCGCGCAGGAGCCGTTGCTCCTGACGGTCTATATGTGCGCCGTGGTGGCGCTTGTTGCCCTGGGGATCGAAACCTTCGGCTGAGCGGTCAGATTTCGACCTGCGAGCCGAGTTCGACCACCCGGTTGCTCGGCAGCTTGAAGAATTCCATCGGGCTTTCGGCATTCTGCACCATCCAGGCGAAAAGCTTCTCGCGCCAGATTGCCATGCCGGGACGGCTTGAGGCGATCAGCGTCTGCCGGCTCAGGAAATAGCTTGTGTCGAGACTCCGGATCGGGCCGCCGGCGGCGTCGATCAGGCTCATGGCTGCCGGAATATCGACGTCTTCCATGAAGCCGTGGAGCAGGCGCACGCGGTAGAAGCCATGACCGACATCGGCGACCGCCGTGCGCTCTCTGGCCGCCAGATGGGGCACGTCCTGGGTCACGACGGTCAGGATGATCACGCGCTCATGCAGCACCTTGTTGTGCTTCACATTGTGAAGCAGCGAAGGCGGGACGCCATCCGCTGACGAGGAAAGGAATATGGCCGTTCCGGGAACGCGCTTGACCGACGTGGCCGTCGATTTGACGAAAAGGTCGAGATCCATCGCGCCAAGCTGGAGATAGCGGCGCATGATCTTGCGCCCCGTCGACCAGGTCGTGAGCAGGATGAAGGCGACGGCCGCCACGAGGAGAGGGAACCAGCCGCCGTCTGGAATCTCGGTGACGTTCGACGCGAAATAGGCGCCGTCGATGAGCAGGAAGAGCCCGGTCACGCTGCCGGCGAGCAGCGGATGCCAGCGCCAGACCTTGAACGTCAGGATGCCGAGCATGCAGGCCGTCAGCACCATCGTTCCGGTCACGGCGATGCCATAGGCGGCCGCGAGGTTGCTCCGAGCTACGGAAGCCGAGGACGAGGGAGATCACCAGCACGAGCAGGGTCCAGTTGACGAAAGGCACATAAATCTGCCCGACGGTGGACGCGCTCGTGTGGAGAATCCGCAGCCGCGGCAGGAAGCCCAACTGGACCGCCTGTCGGGTCACCGAGAAGGCGCCCGAGATCACGGCCTGGCTTGCGATAATCGTCGCAAGCGTTGCGAGGATCACGAGCGGCAGGCGCGCTTCCTCGGGCGCCATCAGGAAGAAGGGATTCTCCGCCGCCGCCGGATTGTCGAGAAAAAGCGCGCCCTGGCCCATATAGTTGAGCATCAGGCAGGGGAGTGCGGCATAGAGCCAAGCGATGCTGATCGCCTTGCGCCCGAAATGGCCCATGTCCGCATAAAGCGCCTCGGCGCCGGTGACCGCGAGGACGACAGATCCCAGCGCAAGAAAGGCAAGCCACGGATCGAGCAGGAAGAAGCGGATCGCCCAGAGCGGATTGACGATTCCGATGATCTCGGGATGGCCGGCGATATTGGTGACGCCGAGCACCGCCAGCGTCACGAAATAGATCGCCATGATCGGCCCGAAGAGCTTGCCCACCTTGTCGGTCCCGAACCGCTGGATCAGGAACAGGCCGAGCAGGATCATGATCGCGATTGGCAGGACGAACCGCCCGAGCGAGGATTGCACGACCGTCAGCCCCTCGACCGCCGAGAGCACCGAGATGGCGGGGGTAATGATGGCGTCGCCATAGAAGAGGGCGGTTGCGAGCACGCCGAGCATCGCGATCGCGGGCGTCCAGCGGCTTTCCGCGAGACTGCGTGAAATCAGTGCCAGCAGCGCCATGCTTCCGCCTTCGCCATCATTGTCGGCGCGCATGACGATGAAGACATATTTGACCGTGACGATGAGCATCATCGTCCAGAAGATCAACGACAACACGCCATAGATATGAAGCTGATCGACCGCGAGCGGGTGGTGCCCGACAAAGCTCTCTTTCAGCGCATAAAGCGGCGAGGTGCCGATGTCGCCGAAGACGACGCCGAGGGCTCCGAGCGCGAGCGTGGGCAGGCGGGCCTCGCTATGTCCGTGGCTCGTCATCCCCTGCTGATCGACAGCTGTCATCGTCGCGTGTGCCCTCTGTTACTGGCACACCGAATGGCACGGAACGGCATATGTTTTCCATGCAGCAAAGCGCCGATCTGCATATGAATTGCATATGATTTCAAAGATAACGGAGCCGATGTGTCCGGATCATATGAAATCTCAATGCTGGCGGGAGATTCCCGATCTCGAAATCATATGCGCTCCTGCGTAATTGAATGACCTCCTTCGGAGGTTTCGCATGAAAAAATGGCATGATGGTCTTGCCGCCAATATCGGCCTGCGGGCTGGCGGAATCGCCCTGCTTGGTCTGGGCGGGGCGACCGCGGTTCGGCTTCACCATATCGCGCTGAATGTGCCCGCGCGTGAACCGACATCGTTCATGATGTTGCTGGCGGCGATCGTCTTCCTCTGCGGGAGTGCGGGGAGCGCATTGCTTTTTGTCGGACCCGGTCTCTGGGAGACCGTCGAGGTCTCCGAGCGCTGGCGCCGGCTGCCGCCGCCC
Organism: Aphelenchoides bicaudatus; assembly: GCA_024699845.1. Classification (NCBI taxonomy): domain Eukaryota; kingdom Metazoa; phylum Nematoda; class Chromadorea; order Rhabditida; family Aphelenchoididae; genus Aphelenchoides; species Aphelenchoides bicaudatus. Next base: position 49,711 of record JAMPIN010000030.1, on the reverse strand, counting down.
GACCTCGCTGCGGCGACCGAACTCGATCGCGACGCCTGATCGAGTTCTGCCGTGGCGTGGTGCCGGCCGTAATGAAAACACTATGCAAACAGCTATTTCTCGCTCTCGATTTCCAACGCGCAGCTGCATTAGTTGAGCCGCCTCACACGCCCCCGCCATCCCGGCCCGGGGCCTGATCAAGAGGGCAATATGAAAAACCTGATCGCCGCCGCCGCGCTCGCCGCCGGCCTGCTTCCCGTCGCCGCATCCGCACAGGAGGAAGCGAAGCCCGCCGTCACCATCTCGGGGTCGGCGACCATCGCATCGGACTATCGCTTCCGCGGCGTGTCGCAGTCCGACAAGGAGATGGCGGTGCAGGGCGGCGTGACGCTGAGCCATGAGAGCGGGCTTTACGTTGGCGTCTGGGGATCGAACCTTGCTGGCTGGGGGACGTTCGGCGGCGCCAACATGGAACTCGACCTGATCGGCGGCTACAAGCTGCCGGTCGCTGACAATGCGACACTCGACTTGGGCCTCGTCTGGTACATGTATCCGGGCGGCGCCGATGAATCGGATTTCGCCGAGCCCTATGTCAAGCTCACCGGCACGACCGGCCCCGCTACGCTGACTGCAGGGGTTGCCTATGCGCCCAAGCAGCAGGCACTCGCCAATGTGTCGGCGGCGCCGAACAGCCGCGGCCAGAAGGACGACAATCTCTACCTCTGGGGCGACGGTGCGCTGGCCATTGGCGGAACGCCGCTGACGGCGAAGGCGCATATCGGCTATTCGGACGGCAACCCCGGCCTCGGTCCCAACGGCACCAGCGTCGCGCCGACGGGGCGCTATTGGGACTGGTCGCTCGGTATGGACGCGACCTGGCGCAATCTGACGCTGAATGTCTCCTACGTCGATACCGACATCGGCAAGGCCGAGGCCGCGCGCCTGCAGCCCAATTTCAGCAAGGGTGGTGACGGCGTCGGCTCGATCGCCGACGCGGCGGTCGTTGCGAGCGTTACCGCAGCCTTCTGATCGCGTGCTGGTCCGGGCGGCATGCTCCGTCCGGGCCGGCTCCGACTAGCATGCGTCTTTCGTCCCCAGCGTCTCGATAATACGGCAATCGCCGATCGTGCCCTGCTGGCAGGTCGTCAGCATCCGGCTGAGCTCCGCGCGCATCTTGTCGAGGTCGGCAATCTTGGCGTCGATCTCTTCCAGATGCCGCGTCGTGATCTCGTCGACCGCGCCGCAGGGCGCGATGTGTCGTCGGCAAGCGTTAGCAATTCGCGGACATCGTCGAGCCGGAAGCCGAGGTCGCGGGCACGCCGTATAAACGACAGGCGCTGGCCATGCTCGCGGCCATAGCTGCGGTAATTGGACGCTGTCCGCGAAGCCTGCGGCAGCAGGCCTTCCTTCTCGTAGAAGCGGATCGTCTCCGTCCTTGTTTTCGTGATCCGGGCGAGCTCGCCGATACGCATGGTGCCAATCTTATAGTTTCTGCAAGGTTGGCATAGGCGGTGGTTGCGACGGGTTCAATGGCCGCCGCCGAATTTGAACCGGATGCCGCCGTTGACCACGAAGCCGTCGGTCGGCGCCCAGGCATCGACCGTCCAGCTGCCGTCGGGTGCGCGCTGCGGCAGGAGTAGCGGTTCATACTTAGTCTGGCGGATATTGAGGATATTCTCGGCGTTCACGAACAGGCTGACCTTGCCGAGCGTGATTTCGCCGAGCGCGCCGAGTTCGAAATAGGGGCGGCTGCGTGTGCGATAGGGATTGTCGTCGAGCTGCTGCCGGCCGGTATAATAGGCCTCGATCCCGATACGACCCTTGCCATGTTCTTCCCACATGCCGACGAGGCCGGCGGTGTGGCGCGGCGTGCGCGGTGTCGTGCGGCGGCCCGTGCCCGCGGGGTCGGGTTCGCTTGCATCCACGAAGACATAACTCCCGGTGACCGAGAAGCCTTGCCAGCGATAGCGCAGCATCAGCTCGCCGCCCCGCGTCCGCGTGGTGCCGGCGGCGTTGACGAGGCGAACGGTGTCCGCGTCGACATCCTGCAACTGTACCGCGTTGTCGATATCGGAGGCGAAGAGGGTGAAACTCGCCTCGACCGGCCCCTTGGCATAGCCGAAGTCGAGCGAGGCCGTCCTGGCGGTCTCTGCCTTCAGTGGGCCGAGCGGTTCGAGACGCGAGAGGCTTGCCGCCTCGATCTCGTCAACGAAGGGCGTGGGCGCGTAGAAGCCTTTGCCAAGCGAGGCGCGGATCGTCCACGGCCCCGGCCGGTAGAGTGCCGAGAGGCGAGGGCTGAGGCGCGTACCATAGTCGCTGTGGAAGTCGACGCGCGCGCTGCCCGCCAGCAGCAGTTCGTCGGTCACTTCCTGTTCGACCTGCCCGAAGAGGCCGGGCACGGTGTAGCTGTAGTCGAACGCCGGGAAGGCGCGCGAACGATAAAGGTCGGCCTGGATCGCGGCGCCCGCGAGCCAGTTGGTCGGGCCGCTTTCCCCGGCAAGCGAGGTTTCGGCGAAGAAGGTGTTTTGGCGGTCGGTCTCGGCGCTGGTGCCGAAAAGCTGGCGATGGCGCTGCGTCATCGCCGAGGCTCGGACACCGATCTTGCCGATATTTTCGACCGGAAATTCGGCGACGAGTCCGGTGTCGAGGCGACGACTGTTCTGCGTCAGCGGGAAAGGCTGGCCGTCGGGCGCGGTGCGGCCGGCGAGCGTACCGCCGCGCCGGTCCTCTTCGGTCGCGCCGACGGTGATCAGCGCGGTCGCGCCATCGTCGCCTTCCCAGAAGAGGCGCGGGCGAACCGTCCAGCGATCATAGCCGGGCATGTCGATCCATCCGTCATCGTCGAGATCCTTGCGCGTCTGGCGATGATAGCCGCCGGTCAGCGAATAGCGCCAGTTCGCACCGAGCGGCCCCGATGCGTAGCCGGTCGCATCCTGTCCGTCGCGCGTCGTGGCGTTGAGCAGAAGTTCGGCCTCGGCTTCCGCTTTCGGACGGCGCGAGACAAGATTGATGACACCGCCGAGCGCCGAGGGCCCATAGAGCGCCGACGCCGACCCCTTGATGACCTCGACCTGACCAAGGTCGGTCGGCGGAATCTGGAGCAGGCCGATGGAGGAAGGCTGGCCGCCGTAGAGCGGCAGGCCGTCGGACAGGAGCTGCGTATAGCGTCCCGACATGCCCTGCATGCGGATGTTCGACGAGCCGAGCGCGGGAGAGGTGACCTGCACGCGCACGCCGGGCGTCTCGGCGACGAGCATCGAGACATTCCCCGGCGTCATCAGCAGCTTTTCTTCGATTTCCTCGCGGCCGATCACCTCGACGCGGATCGCCTCGTCTTGCACGCGGCGGCCCGAGCGCGTCGCTTGCACGACGATATCTTCCTCGCCTTCCGCGGCATCGTCATGCCCGGCTTCATCATGATGTTCCTGCGCATGGACGGCGGGCGTCCAGAGGAACAAGCTGGAGGTCATCGCCGTTGCAGCGGCGAACAGGGCGGCGGAAGTCTTCACTTGGGCGTCTCCGGCTGAATATCATTCGGCCGCTCGTCGGCGGTCAGCCGGTGGCGCCATAAAGGTTGAAGTCACTACAAGGTCAAGGGTCGACTTCATCTGCTCGTGCAGGCTCGAACTCGCTGTCCGTTACCGGTCGAATGGAGACAGTCAACAATGGGTCAACGGGTGGTCTAAAATTCGATTTTTTTCATCTTTCGGTTAGGCGAGCAGGCGCTTTGCTCCTGAACTCCGCTGCTTCCCTCTACGGCCCGACGTCCGAACCCGACGGGCGCAAACGGTGGCCCGCGCTTGCGGGAAAGCCGAGCGCGGCCGACACGCGGTCGTTCCAGCCGTAGGGATCGGCCCGGATCACGGGGTCGCCCGCCTCGTCGAAAAGCACCGTCTGATACAGGAGCCGGACCGGAATGGCCCGGGGCAAGGGGACGAAGCTTTCCTTGCCGGTAGCGCGCGCCTTTTCCCACTCGCCGGAAATGCCTTCGTCGCGTGCGAGCATCGCGGCGAAACCCAAGGCGTCCTCGACCCGGACGCAGCCATGGCTACGCTGGCGCTGCACCTCGCCGAACAGTTGCTTCGCGGGCGTGTCGTGGAGATATATCTGGTGTTCGTTCTGCATGTCGAACTTGACGAGCCCGAGCGAATTCTCCGGTCCCGGCTGCTGGACAATCCAGCCGTCCTTCCACGCCATATTGTTGCGGCGGAGATAGCCGGCGCCTTTTCCCGCGATCTCCTTGTTCTGGATCGACCGCGGCACGGTCCAGGTCGGATTGGCGACGAGCCGGTAAATCGGCGATCCCAGCTGCGGCGTCTCGGTCTCGGGTTCGCCGACGACCACCTTGCGGCTGTCGGCGAGTTTGCCGCCCCGCCAATAGGCCAGCCGCGCCGAGGCGAGATTGACGTCGATGCGGGTCTCCGGCGGATTGCGGTCGAGCCAGCGCATGCGCTCCATCGCAACCGCGATCGCCCGCGCGCGATCGGCGTCGGACAGGTTGAGGATCTCGATCGCGTCGGTACCGATGACGCCGTCGGGCTTGATGCCATAGTCGGCCTGCATGCGCTGCACCGCCTTCACCATCGCCGGGCCGTAACGTCCGTCCTGTGCGGATGCGCGGTCAAGATAGCCGGACGCGACAAGCTGGTTTGCGATCGCCGGCATGCGCGGATCGGTCGCCCCAGGTTCGAGCGGTTTCCCGGCCTCGGGGATCGCGGGGGTTGGCGCATCACCCTGCTTGCGAAGCGCGAGATACGCCTTGGAAAGGGCGCGATAATTGTCATCCTGCGGCGCCAGCCCGTCGAGCCAGTCGTCGATCTTGCCTTTCGCGAGCGCCTCGGCGAGGCCGCGCTGCAAATCCGGCTTCGGCCGCGGCACGGTGTAGATGCTGTTCAGCTTGGCGGGATCGGACGCGCCGCGGGCGAGGGCTGCGGCGTAACGCAGCGCACTGCGGGTAAGCGCTGCCTGATCCTCCGCGCTCCCCGGGTCGCCATCTACGGCAAAACGCATCCTGTCGAGGCCGTGCGCCGCCCGGCGATCGATCGCTTTGCGCAGCTGCTTTGCGGTGGCGTCGCTCCAGCGCGCATTTTCGGCGGACATGCCGGATCGGGAACTGGAAGGGGAATCGCATCCGGTGAGGGTGAAGGACAAGATCAGCAACGAACAAGCAATCACACCTTTACGCACGCATATCTCCTTACAAAGCTACAGAGATAACCCGGGAGCGGCGGCTGCGTTCCGGCTGGGCGTATAAGTGGCGTCGGATACCGGGTCCTTTATGCGCGTGCCGCGTAGAGTAGCCGCCCCGTACCGAGGTGTTCGAACATCTCGTCGAGGCAATGCTCGCCAACCGCGAAGCAGCCCTGGCTACGCCCCAGTTTCCCGTGCGCCTGGATCATGTCGGCGTTGGCATACCACGCGCCGTGGATGACGATCGCGCGGTCCATCGCATTGTCGTTGGTCGGGTCGAGGCCGGCCAGCCGCTGTGACCGGCCGTGCTTGCCGACATAATAGTCGCCGGTCAGGAAGGCGCCCTCGCTCGATGCGTTCGACCCGGATATGTTCGAAAAGCGCTCGAGATAGCCGGTGTGGCGCGGGTCGGAGCCGGAGCCATGCGCGACGAGCAGGCGCGAGACCCGGCCGCTCGCGACATCGAGGAAATGGAGCCTCGCGTCCGAAGATGGCGCCGAGAAATCGACGATCGCAATGCGATCGCGATGCCTGATCGCCTTTGCATGCTCGTCGAGCGCTGCCAAAGCCCTTTGCAGGAGTCGGGGATCGAGCGAGGGGGCGGTGATATTTCCCGGATCGTCGGGCGGGGTTGCGACGGCAAAAATGTCACGGTTCCGCGCTCCGCTCGCCAGAGGCTCCACGGTCGATCGAGCGAGCGCGCCAATAGCGACAGCCGCACCGGAAATCATCAAGGCCCGCCTGCTCATCAATCGAAGAGTCTGGTCGGTCATTGGCCCGATGTAGGCATTTGTCGTCCCGGTTGAAGGCCGGAGCCGCCGCAGGCGGGCCGGAACAGGCCGCGCCGTGCGCGCCGACAGCCGAACCGTTTGATACGCGGGGCCTCCGGCCCGCCGCCAGGCTGTCATCCCCGACGGGGCTTGTCCGGGACGACGCAGCGAAAGCCGATATGGCTTGTGGAACTGTCGATGGTTTCCGGGTGCCGCGCCGCAGGGCGATAGCGCTGGCAATAGTTGGCGGCGCACAAGTGCGACCCGCCCTTCAGGACCTTTCGGCCGATCCGGATGCCAGGCTGGTCGGGGTCATAGCTTCGCCGCAATTGCCCACCGCGCGGGTTGCTGATCACGCAGCAGGAGGTCTTGCCCGCCTGGCTGCCGCCGCCGGTTCGGACCACCAGTCCTGCGTCCATTCCCACACGTTGCCGATCATGTCGAACAGGCCGAAACCGTTGGCGGGAAAGCTGCCGACGGGCGAGGTGCCTTCCCATCCGTCGAGGCATTGGTTGGCGAACGGGAACAGGCCTTGCCAATAGTTGGCGAGCATCGCGCCGTCCGGCGCGAGTTCGTCGCCCCAGGCATAATCGGCGCCGTCGAGCCCGCCGCGCGCGGCATATTCCCATTCCGCCTCGGTCGGCAGCGCCTTGCCCGCCCAATCGGCATAGGCCTGCGCGTCGGCGTGGGCGACATGGACGACGGGATGATCATCGAGCCCCTCCAGCGAACTGTCCGGACCGAGCGGATGCCGCCAGTCGGCGCCGAACTCGAAGCGCCACCAGTTGCCCGGATTGCCAAGGTCGACGGGGCCTCGCGCCTTGCGAAAGACCAGCGAACCCGGACGGTCCATGCCGGGCAGCATCCCCGGATAGTCGCGCGGATCGGCGGCGATCTCGGCCGCCGTCACATGCCCGGTCGCATCGACGAAGCGCGCGAAGTCGCGGTTGGTGACGGGCGTGCTGTCGATCCAGAAGGGATCGACGCGGACGGTACGGACCGGCGCTTCCTCGGGATAGAAATTCTTCGATCCCATGACGAAGGTTCCGCCGGGAATGAAGCGCATGCCCGGAGGTCCGTCCGCGGGAAACTCGCTCTGGATCGTATCGCGCATAGTCTTCCAACTTTCGGCCGGGTTTGATTTGCCTTGGCCACCGTCTATCGTCGCGCGCAATTAGCGCAACGATCGCAGCATGAGGAGGATTTTTGAAACGGCCCGTCACGATTATCGATATCGCGAACCATGCCGGCGTGTCGTTCAAGACCGTTTCCCGCGTTCTCAATGGCGCGACGACCGTTGCCGAGGCGCTTCGCACGAAAGTCGAAAAGGCGATGCGCGAACTCGACTACAAGCCGAATCGCGCCGCAAGACTCCTGCGCGGCGGCAAGTCGCATGCGCTGGGGCTGATGGTCGGATCGCAGACGCAGACCATCCTGAATTCGCCCGAACCCGACCGCCGCATGCCGAGCTATGCCGCCGATGTCATCCTTGGTCTGCTGCAGGCCTGCCATGCCGCCGAATATCATCTGGTCATCGAGAGTATCTCGGCCGTCGATGCCCCGGAGTCGCAGGCGATGCTCGGGCGCTTCCTCGATCTCGTTAAGCTGGACGGCGTCATCCTCGTGCCGGCGCTATGCGATTTGCCATGGGTGCTCGATCTGCTCGACAGTCGCGATATTCCGTTCGCCCGCATCAATCCGGGGCTCGACCTCGATCGCGGCCTATGCCTCGTCATCGACAACAACAGCGCGGGCCGGGAGGTTGGTGAGGCGATCCTGTCGCACGGGCATCGCCGGATCGGCTTTATCGAAGGGCCGCAAAGTCATGCCGCCTTGAGCGAGCGAAAGAGGGGGTTTCTCGATACGGTCAACGCGGTCGCCGGTACCACGGTAGACGTGCGCCAGGGGAATTTCCTGTTCACCTCGGGATTCGAGAAGGGACGCGAACTGCTGGCGCTCGCCGAGCGTCCGACCGTGATCTTCGCCGCAAACGACGAGATGGCGGCGGGTGTGCTGGCGGCGGCGGTCGATTGCGGCATCGATGTTCCGCGCGAACTGTCGCTGTTCGGGTTCGGCGGACTCGCTATTTCCGAACATAGCTGGCCGCGTATCGCCACTGTGAGCCAGCCGACGATCGAGATCGCGCGGATCGCCGGCGAGCGGCTGATCGCGCGCGACGGGGCGCTCGCGGAAAACTGGAACCAGGTGGTGACGATGCCTTACGAGCTTGCGATACGCCCGTCGCTCGCGCGCGTTCCGGACTGATCTCGACCGGATTTCATCCTTGAATTGTCGATATTGACGATTTGCCGGCACGATATTAGAGGAACGGGACAACGTTGTCTCGAATCGCAAGCAAGGCAACTCCTGGGGAGGATGGCATGAATTATCGTCGCAAAAGCTTCCGGATGGGCAGTGCTGCCTGGCACTGTTGGTGCCCGTCGCGACCCACGCACAGGATGTGGCGCCGGACGAAGGCGCATCCGTGAGCGCCGACGGTGTCTCGGGCGACGAGATCGTGGTCACCGCGCAGAAGCGCGAGCAGAATCTCCAGAAAGTACCGGTGTCGGTCTCGGTCCTTTCATCGTCGGTGCTGGCCGACAACCGGGTCAGCGGGCTCGAGCAACTGGCGCAGGTGTCGCCGTCGATCGGCTTTACCAACAGCGCGAACACGCGCGGGCAGGGGCTTTCGATCCGCGGGATCGGCACGCTCAACTTCTCCGATGGCGTCGAACCGTCGGTCTCCACCGTGATCGACGGGGTCGTCATCGGCCGTTCTGCGGCCTCCTTCTTCGAATTCAACGACATCGAACGCATCGAAGTGCTGCGCGGGCCGCAGGGGACGCTGTTCGGCAAGAATTCGTCGGCTGGCGCGCTCAACGTGGTGACCGGCAAGCCCGACCTCAACGAGTCGAGCCTCGAGGCGACCGCGAGCTATGGCACGTTCGACGACGTCCGGCTGAAGGCCACCGGATCGCTGGTGCTCGACCAGGGCCGTGCGGCGCTGCGCGTCTCGGGTTTCCGCTCCAAAGCCGACGGGATCATCACCAACACCGTCGACGGGCGCAAGCTCAACGACAATGACAGCTGGGGCGTGCGCGCAAAGCTGCTCTTCGAGCCGAGCGACGTCACTTCGATCTATGTCATCGGCGACTATGGCGAGAGCAACCGCAATTGCTGCGCCTCGACCGTGCGCTCGGTGCTTCCGACGACGACCTATTACAACGGGCAGACGCGTGCGGCGCTGCTCGCCGGCCAGACGCTCGGCCCGCTCAATCGCGAGGTGACGATCGACGGCGATTATTTCAACCGGCAGAAGACCGGCGGCGCGTCCGTCGAGATCAATACCGAACTCGGCGGCCAGACGATCACCTCGATCACCGCGTACCGCGAATTCAAGGTGTTCGACAACAACGACCCCGATGGCGTGCCGCTGCCGGTGGTCAGCCTCAACAACGCCAGCCAGAAGCAGCAGCAGTTCACGCAGGAACTGCGGCTGACATCGCCCGCCGGCGAGCCCGTCGAATATGTCTTCGGCCTCTTCTATTTCTGGCAGGATGTCGTCAGCCAGACGCAGGTGAAGGGCAATCTGACCGTGAACCTGCCCGCAGGGCAATATCTGGGCAACCAGGTCGACCGCGACATTACCACGAAAAACGTCGCCGCCTTCGGGCAGGTAACCGGCAATCTGACCGACGAGCTCTCGCTGATCGGCGGTTTCCGCCTCACGTCCGAACAGGCGGTCGCGCATTTCGATCGCACGATCCTGCCCGGAGCCATCGCCGCGATGCCGAGCCTTGGGGGTCCCGCCTATGTCGCGCCGACGCTGAAGGCGACCGACACCGATCTAAGCTACAAGCTGGGTGTCCAGTATCAGGCGACGCCCGATATCATGGCCTATGCGACCTATACGCGCGGCTACAAGGGGCCGGCGCTCAACCTGCTGAACAATCTGACCGCGCCGACGGTGAATGCGGGGCTGGCTGTCCTGCGGCCCGAAATCGCGCGGAACTGGGAAGCCGGTGTCCGTACGACGCTTTTCGACCGGATGCTGACGCTCAACGTCACGGGCTTCTACGAGACCTTCACCGACTTCCAGGCGCAGACCTACAGCGCGATCCTGACCTCGTTCCAGCTCACCAACGCCGGCAAGCTGATCACGCAGGGTGCCGAGGTCGAGGCGATCCTGCGGCCCCTCGACGGGCTCAGCCTGTCGGGCAACCTCGCCTATACCGATACCGAGGTACGCGGACTGATCGTGAGTTGCTACCCGGGCCAGACCGCGGCACAGGGTTGCGCGAGCGGCCGGCAGGATGTGACCGGCGAAGCGCTCACCAACGCGCCGAAATGGGCGTGGTCGCTCAACGCGAACTATGGCGCCGATATCGGAAACAGCCTGCGCGGCAGCGCGAACCTGTCGTTCACCTACCGGTCGAAGACGCTGTTCAGCTATCGCGATCCGAATACCGAGCAGCGGGGTTACGGCTTGCTCAACGGCCGTCTGTCGCTCGCGGCGCAGGATGGCCGCTATGAACTCACGGTGTTCGGGAAGAATCTGACGAACCAGCATTTCGCCAGCTTCATCGGCACCGGGCTGCTCGACACGTCGGCGACCGGTGCCGGCTATACGCAGCTGCTGACCCCCGATGCATTCCGCACCTTCGGGGTCGAAGGCACGGTTCGCTTCTGAACCATTGCAGGCGGCGGGCCCCCGTCCCCGCCGGATTTTGGAGCGCCTGATCGATGCAACTTTCCCGTCGCCACTTCGTGGGTACGCTGCTTGCAACCACGACCCTGTGCAGCGTGGCGTCGGCCCGTTCGATCGAAAGAAGGGCGGGACCACGGCCGAACATCATCACGATCGTGCTCGACGACGTCGGCTATTCCGACCTTGGCTGTTTCGGCGCGGAGATCCGGACCCCCGCGATCGACAGTCTTGCGAAGGCCGGGCTGCGCTACGTCCACTTCGACACCAAGGCGGTCTGCGCCTCGACCCGCGCATCGATGCTGACCGGGCGCAATTGCCACACGGTCAACATGCCCGATGTTCCCGACGTCGCGGCGGTGATGCCGGGCGATCCGCAGATGGCGCGGCTGTTCCGGATGCCAGACAATGCGCAGACGATGGCGCAGGTGCTGCAGGGCAAGGGCTATGCGACCTGGGCGGTCGGGAAATGGCACATGATCCCGATGGACGAGCTGGGCGTCGATGCGGGCCGGGACAATTGGCCGCTGCAGCGCGGCTTCGACTATTTCTATGGCTTTCCGCGGGGCTGGACCGACCAGTACCGGCCCGATCTGGTCGAGAACAACGGCTATCTGAAGCGCAATTTTCCGGAGGATTATCATCTGTCGGTCGATCTTGCCGACAAGGCGATCAGCCTGATTGAGGACCATGTCGCCGGGAAAGCGGATACGCCCTTTTTCATGAACCTCGGCTTCGGCACCGCGCACTCGCCGATTCAGGTGCCGCGCGAATATTCGGCGCCTTATGATGCGATTTACGAAAAAGGCTGGGATGCGATCCGCGAGGAACGCTTTACCCGCATGAAGCGGATGGGGCTGATCCCCGCCAGCACCCGCCTTCCGGCGCGCGAGCCGCGCGATCGCGCGTGGGCCGACCTGTCGGATGACGAGAAAGCCGTCTTTGCCCGCTATATGGCGGTCTATGCCGGTTTCATCGAGCATTGCGACCGGCAGATCGGGCGCATTCTCGATATGTTGCGCGAAAAGGGCCTGTTCGAGAACACGATCATTGTTTTGCTGTCGGATAATGGCGCGGCGGGGGAGGCGGGGCAGGAGGGCTTTTTCGACGGGCTCTATCGCGCGAACAAACTCACGCCGGCTGAACAGCGCGCGCGCATCGACGAGCTCGGGACCGCCAAAACGCAGGCCGAATATCCGCGCCCCTGGGCCATGGTCGGGGATACTCCGCTGCGGCGTTACAAGCTGTGGCCCTATTCGGGCGGCACGCGTACGCCGATGATCTTTCACTGGCCGCGTCGGGTGGATGATCCGGGCGCGATCCGGCGACAGTTCGTCGATGTCATCGACATTGCGCCGACGCTGCTCGAGGCGGCCGATACGCAATTTGACGCGGTGGTCGGCGGCGTGGCGCAGGATTCCCGTCGCAGGACAGTCCTTCCTGCCCACGGTGCGCAGCCGCAAGGCGCCCGGCCGGCAGGTGCAATATTTCGAGCTCCGCGGCAACCGGGCGATCACCAGCGGGCGCTGGCGCGCGGTCGCAATCCATGACTGCGACCAGCCCTATGCCAACGACCGCTGGGAGCTTTTCGACCTCGACAGCGATTTTTCGGAAAGCAGCGATCTGGCCGCCCGTTATCCTGCCAAGGTCAGCGAAATGAAGCGGCTGTGGGACGATCAATGGGCACGGTATGGCACCGGCGAACTCGCGCAGCCGGGTGTGCTGACCTGCCGCCTGTCCGACCTCTTCGATCGCCGTCCGGCGGGATAGCCGGTCGCAGCAAGGCAGCGGCGAAATCAAAAATGGGGGAATGGAGACGATGCGAGGACTTTATGCGACGACGGCACTGGCGATGCTGCTGGGATGCGGATCGGTGACCGCGCCGGCGAAAGAGCAGGTCACGGCGGCCAAGGTCGAGGCGGCTGCCGACGACTGGGCCGCGAAGACCGAAGCGCAGATGACCGATGACGAACGCTTTTCGTTGCTCCACGGCTTCATGCCCATTCCGCTCGGTCCCTTTGCCAACCCTGAACTGCAGGCGAAATGGCCGAAGGATGTCATTCCCGGCGCGGGTTATGTCGCGGGCGTACCGCGGCTCGGCATTCCGTCGCAGCGTGCGACCGACGCCAGCCTTGGCGTCACCAATCCTTTCGGCGTCCGCAAGGGCGACACGGCGACCGCTTTGCCGGCGGGGCTGGCGATCGGCGCGACCTTCAACCCCGAGCTTGCCTTTGCGGGTGCGCGGACGGTTGCAAGCGAGGCGCGCGCGAAGGGGTTCAACGTGCTGCTGGGGGGCGGCATAAACCTTGTTCGCGACCCGCGGAACGGGCGCAATTTCGAATATATATCCGAAGATCCGCTCTTGTCGGGGATTATGGGGGCCGAAGCGGTGCGCGGGGCGCAATCGGCAGGGGTCGTCTCGACCGTCAAGCATTTCTCTCTGAACTCGAACGAAACCAACCGCCATACCTGGAATGCCGAGATCGACGAGGCGGCGCACCGCGAAAGCGATCTGCTCGCTTTCCAGATCGCGATCGAGCGCGGGAAGCCGGGTTCGATCATGTGCGCCTATAATCTTGTCAACGGGCACAAGGCGTGCGGGAATGACCATCTGCTCAATACGGTCCTCAAGCGCGACTGGCGCTACCGGGGCTGGGTGATGTCCGACTGGGGCGCCGTGTCGGGCGCCGATTTCGCTATCAAGGGCCTGAGACCAGCAGGCCGGCGAGCAACTCGACAAGCAGGTCTGGTTCGACGCGCCGCTGAAGGCGATGCTCGCCGATGGCAGTCTGCCGCGCGATCGTCTGTCCGATATGGTGCGCCGCATCCTGCGCTCGATGAAGGCGAACGGTCTGATCGACGCTGCACAGGCGCCCGCGGTTGACATGGCGGCGCATGCCGGGATTGCACGGCGGATCGCGCAGCAGGGCATCGTGCTGCTCAAGAACGACGGAAATGCACTGCCGCTCGCCGCCAATGTCGGCTCGGTCGCGGTGATCGGCCGCAATGCCCATGTCGGCGTGCTGTCGGGCGGCGGTTCGTCACAGGGCTTGCCGCCGGGGGGCTGGTCGGCATCGATCCCGGTCGGCGGCGGCGAGGGCGCGATCGGCGCCTGGCGGGTCGAACGCTGGTTTGCCGGCGCGCCGCTCGCCGCGCTGCGCGAAGCGTTGCCGAAAGCGCGGGTCGGCTTCGACCCCGGCATCTATCCGCAGGATGCCGCAGCGCTCGCCGCGCGGTCGGATGTCGCGATCGTCTTCGTCAGCAAATATGAAGCCGAAGGCTTCGACTCGCCCGACCTGTCGCTTCCGGGCAATCAGGACGCGATGGTCGAAGCAGTGGTTGCGGCCAATCCCAACACGATCGTCGTGCTCGAGACGGGAAATCCCGTCGCCATGCCGTGGCGCGACAAGGTGAAGGCGATCGTCGCCGCCTGGTATCCGGGACAGGAGGGGGCGGGCGCGATCGCCGATGTACTGACCGGGAAGGTCAATCCTTCGGGGCGCTTGCCGGTGAGCTTTCCCGCGTCGACCGAAACGCTGCCGCGTCCGGCGATCCCGAGCTATGGCACGCCCGAAAACACGCACGTCACCGTGCAGATGAACGAGGGTTCGGATGTTGGCTATCGCTGGAATGCGCGGCAGGGGATCAAGGCGCTCTTCCCCTTCGGCCATGGTCTTTCGTACACGCAATTTGCGACCGGCGGGCTCCGGACCGACGGGACGACCGCCAGCCTGACTGTCCGCAACACGGGCGACCGGCCCGGCGCGAGTGTGGCGCAGCTCTATCTCGTGTCGCGCGGCGGCAAGGCGATGCGGCGACTGGTCGGGTTTCAGCGGGTCGAACTCGCACCGGGATCCGAAAAGGCGATCCGGATGACGATCGATCCGCGTTTGCTCGCCGACTGGAACGGGGCAGGCTGGACGATCGCGGCGGGAGAATATCGATTTGCGCTCGGGGATAGCGCGGAGATGCTGTCCGCGCCGGTGGCCGTTTCCCTCAAAAGGCGGGTCTGGAGCGACTAGTTTCCGGTCGGCCCGGACGGACTGAATTCGGCGGCGTCAGCCGGATGAAGAGCCCTGAAACGATCGGGGGCGATCCCGCGTGCGGTCAGGCTCTCCACAAGGCGGCGCTCGGGCTCGGTACGGTGCTCGTCGGTGAGCTTGAATGTTCCCCAATGCATGCCGACGGCCGCCTTGGCCCCGACGTCGAGCATGATCTGGACCGCCTCCGCGGGATCGCAATGCTGCGCCGCCATGAACCAGCGCGGATCATAGGCGCCGATCGGCAGGATGGCGAGGTCCACCGGTCCGAAGCGCGCTCCGATCGCGCGGAAGATGTTGCCGGTGCCATAACCCGTGTCGCCCGCGAAATAGACCAATGTGCCGGCCGCTTCGATCATGAATCCGCCCCATAGCGCCATACGGCGATCGCGCGGCCCGCGAGACGACCAGTGCAGCGCGGGCACGATATGTGCCTTCGCACCGGGCGCGATTTCCACATGGTCGCCCCAATCTCCCGTATGGATCCGGGCGGCCGGAATACGGCTACGGACAATGACATCATTGCCGAGCGGCGTGGCGATCAGTGGATCATGGGCGGCATGAAGCTTTTGCAGCGTCGCGATGTCGAGATGGTCGTAGTGATTGTGCGAAAGCAAAATCGCGTCGATCGGCGGCAGGGCTTCCAGCTCGATTCCCGGCGCCGTCACGCGGCGGGGGCCTGCAAAGGAGAAGGGGCTTGCACGATCCGACCACACCGGATCGGTCAGGATGTTGAGCCCGGCGATCTGGATCAGCAGCGTCGCATGGCCCACCATCGTGACACGCAATCCTCCGACCCTTGTGTCAGGGGTCATCGGCGTCACGCCGACGGCCGCCGGCCAGCGATTGTCGGGCGCCGAGCGACGCCAGCGAAGAAGGTCGGCGAACGAACGATCGGTTTCCGGTTCGCCCGCAGGATTGAGGAACCGCGTTCCATCGAAATGATCGGAGACGGGTCCCGTATAATATCGATTGCGCACAGACATCCGCTTCCCGGCTTATGGGTGATGAGCTGTGTTGATATGGTTCCCGTTGGCGCCCCGGCAAGGGACTGGCGGGCATTCTCCGCGATTATCCGATAGTGCTCGCCAGTTCGCGGTTGAGCCAGAGCGCGACGAGCGTGACGATCGCACCCGACAATAGATAGCCGCCCGCAGCGATAAGCCCGAATTGGCTCGACAGCCACAGCGCGATCATCGGCGCGAAACCTGCACCGAAAAGCCATGCGAGATCGGAGGTGAAAGCCGATCCGGTATAGCGATGGCGCGGCTGGAAGTTCGACGAGAGTGCGCCCGACGACTGGCCGAACGACAGGCCGAGCAGCGCAAAGCCGAGGATCATGAAAGCCGCTTCGCCAAATTCGCCGGCGTCGAGAAGTTGCGGTGCGAAGCCGCTGAACGCTGCGATGGCGGCAGCCGTCGCACCGAGCACGGTGCGGCGGCCGACGCGGTCGGCAAGAATGCCCGACGCGACGATCGCGCCGACGCCGACGACCGCCGCGATTGCCTCGATCATCAGAAAGCGCACCGGGGTTTCTTCGGTGAACAGGAACACCCACGACAGCGGATAGACGGTGACCATATGGAACATCGCGAAGCTGGCGAGCGGCGCGAAGGTGCCGATGAGGATCGTCTTCCATTCGGAGCGCACCGTTTCGAGCAGAGGTGCGGGCTGGAGCGCGCGGTTTTCGAACAGTTCGGCATATTCGGGGGTGACGACGATGCGCAGCCGCGCGAAGAGCGCGACGACGTTGATCGCGAAGGCGACGAAGAAAGGATAGCGCCAGCCCCACGCAAGGAAATCCTCCGCCGGCAGCGCGGAAATCAGGAACATGAAGAGCAGGCTGGCGACGATCAGGCCGAGCGGCGCGCCAAGTTGCGGGATCATCGCATACCAGCCGCGCCGGTTCTCGGGCGCGTTCAATGCGAGTAGCGAGGCGAGGCCGTCCCACGAACCGCCGAGCGCGACGCCCTGACCCATGCGGAAAAGCGCGAGCAGCAATGCGGCACCGATGCCGATCGACTCGTAACCGGGCAGAAAGGCGATCGCGGCGGTCGAGCCGCCGAGCAGAAAGAGCGCGATAGTGAGCTTTGCGCCGCGGCCATAGGCGCGGTCGATCGCGGTGAAGATGATCGTGCCGACCGGGCGCGAGACGAAGGCGAGGGCGAAGATCGCAAACGACCAGAGCGTGCCCGTCAGCGGGTCGAGGTGCGGGAAGACGAGCTTCGGAAACACCAGCACCGATGCGATCGCATAAACGAAGAAGTCGAAAAATTCCGATGTCCGCCCGATGACGACCCCGATTGCGATCTCGGCGGGGTCGATACGGTGGCCCCTGTCCTCGTCGGCGCCGTGGAGGGTGCGAGCGTCGCGTTCGGCCTCGGTGGTGGGAACGGTGTCGGCAGCCATGGTAACAATCCTTGAGCTGGCGCCGTTCGCAGGACAGGATGCGGCGGCACGAGTCGGTCATAGGGCAAAATCGCCCGGAATGAAAATGCCCCTGCGCGATGATGGACGGTCGCGGGATTGGACAAAATGTCCTATGTGCACTGCAACAAAGGAGGCCTAGGCGCGCATCATGCCAAGCAATCTCCCTCGTTTTTTCGCCCGATTGCGGCTTTTGCCGCTGCTCGCTGCGCTGCCTTTTCTATCGGGTTGCGGGTTAATCGTGCTCGATCCCGCGGGCGACGTCGCGCGCCAGCAGGGCGATCTGATCGTCCTGTCGACCGTGTTGATGCTGCTGATCATCGTGCCGGTGATGGGGTTGACGATCTTTTTCGCGTGGCGTTACCGTGCGTCGAACAAGGACGCGACGTACAAGCCCGACTGGGATCATTCGACGCAGCTCGAGCTCGTCATCTGGTCGGCGCCGCTGCTGATCATCATCTGTCTTGGCGCGGTGACGTGGGTCGCGACGCATTTGCTCGATCCCTATCGCCCGCTCGCGCGCACGGCGCCGGGGCAGCCCGTCGCGGCGGAAACGAAACCGCTTGATGTGCAGGTCGTCGCGCTCGACTGGAAATGGCTGTTCATCTACCCCGAACAGGGCGTTGCGACGGTGAACGAGCTGGCATTGCCGGTAAATCGCCCCGTCCGCTTCCGCATTTCGTCGTCGTCGGTGATGAACAGCTTTTACGTGCCCGCGCTCGCGGGGCAGATTTATGCGATGCCCGGCATGGAGACGAAGCTGCACGGCGTGTTCGACAAGACCGGCAATTACGAAGGCTTTTCGGCCAATTATTCGGGGGTTTTTTGGTTTTTGGGGGGGGGGGGGGAGAGCCGGCGGGGGGGGGGGGGAGAAAAAGGGGGGGGGGGGGGGGAGGGGGGGGGCCCCCGACCGGGGGCCGGGGGGGACCGGGGAAAGGGGGAAAACGAAGAAAAGGGGGGGGGGCGGGGGGGGCGGGGGGGGGACGGGCGGGGGGGGGGACGGGGGGGGAGAAGGGGGGGGGGGGGGGGGGAAAAGGGGGGAAGAAAGGGGGGGGGGGGGGGGGGGGGGGGGGGGGGGGGGGGGGCCCGGGGGCCCGGGAGGCGCGGGAGGGCAAGTAAGGGGGGGGGGGGGGGGGGGGGGGGGGGGGGGGGGGGGGGGGGGGGGGGGGGGGCGGGGGGGCGCGGGCGGGGGGGGGGGGGGGACAACCCCCCCGAAACAAGACCGGGCGGGCCCAAAAAAAGGAGGGGGGGGGGGGGGGCGGCCCCGGGGGACCGCGCGGCCCGCGGGGACCCCCCCCCCCCCCCCCCCGGGACATAAACAGAGCCGGAGCCCCCCCAACCCCCCCCCCCCCCCCCCCCCGAAAACGGGCCGGACCTCGGCAAACTGTCGCTCGAAGCGCTGCCGCTGCACGAGCCGATCCTCGTCGTCACCTTCATCGGCGTTGTTCTCGGCGGCATCGCCGTGCTCGGCCTGATCACCAAATGGTTCACCACCGTCGACCACAAGAAGATCGGCATCATGTACATGATCCTGGCGCTGGTCATGCTGCTGCGCGGCTTTGCCGACGCCATCATGATGCGTACCTGCAGCAGGCCGATGGCGTTCGGCGGGTCCGAAGGCTATCCTGCCCCGCACCACTACGACCAGATCTTCACCGCGCACGGCGTCATCATGATCTTCTTCGTGGCGATGCCGTTCGTCACCGGGCTGATGAACTATGTCGTGCCGCTGCAGATCGGCGC
Organism: Aphelenchoides bicaudatus; assembly: GCA_024699845.1. Lineage (NCBI taxonomy): Eukaryota > Metazoa > Nematoda > Chromadorea > Rhabditida > Aphelenchoididae > Aphelenchoides > Aphelenchoides bicaudatus. Next base: position 30,857 of record JAMPIN010000030.1, on the reverse strand, counting down.
GCGCGACGTCGCTTCCCCGTTCCTCAACAATTTCAGCTTCTGGATGATCGACCGGCGGGCGCGGTGCTGATGATGATTTCGCTGTTCGTCGGCGAATTCGCCCAGACCGGCTGGCTGGCCTATCCGCCGCTGTCGGGCATCGACTACAGTCCGAACGTCGGGGTCGACTACTACATCTGGGCGCTGCAGATCTCCGGGGATCGGCACGACCTTGCTGTCCGGCAATCAACCTGATCGTCACCATCCTGAAGCTGCGCGCGCCGGGCATGACGCCTGATGAAGATGCCGGTCTTCACCTGGACCGTCGCTGGTCACCAACGTCCTGATCGTCGCCGCCTTCCCGATCCTGACCGCGACGCTGGCGCTGCTCACGCTCGGACCGCTACCTCGGCACCAACTTCTTCACCAACGACTTCGGCGGCAACGCCGATGATGTACGTGAACCTGATCTGGATCTGGGGCCACCCCGAGGTGTACATCCTGGTGCTGCCGGCCTTCGGCGTCTTCTCCGAAGTCACCTCGACCTTCTCGCGCAAGAGGCTGTTCGGCTACAAGTCGATGGTCTACGCCACGGTCGTGTATCAGCGATCCTGTCGTTCCTCGTCTGGCTGCACCACTTCTTCACCATGGGGTCGGGGCCAGCGTCAACAGCCTTCTTCGGCATCACGACGATGATCATCTCGATCCCGACCGGCGCCAAGATCTTCAACTGGCTGTTCACCATGTACCGCGGCCGCATCCGCTTCGAACTGCCGATGCTGTGGACGATCGCCTTCATGCTCACCTTCGTCATCGGCGGCATGACCGGCGTGCTGCTGGCCATCCCGCCCGGCCGACTTCGTGCTGCACAACAGCCTGTTCCTGATCGCCCACTTCCACAACGTCATCATCGGCGGCGTGCTGTTCGGGCTGTTCGCCGGCATCAACTACTGGTGGCCCAAGGCCTTCGGCTTCAAGCTCGATGAGTTCTGGGGCAAGATCAGCTTCTGGTGCTGGGTCGTCGGCTTCTAGGTTGCCTTCATGCCGCTGTACATCCTGGGCCTTATGGGCGTGACGCGCCGCGCATGCGCGTGTTCGACGACCCGAGCCTGCAGAATCTGGTTCGTGATAGCCGGGGTTCGGCGCGTCTGATCGTCGCCGCGGGTATCGGCGCGATGCTGGTCCAGTTCGGTGTCAGCATCTGGCGCCGCAAGGAACTGCGCGACACGACGGGCGGCGACCCTTGGGACGGCCGGACGCTCGAATGGGCGACCAGCTCGCCGCCGCCCGACTATAATTTCGCTTTCACGCCGGTGATCCACGACCTCGATGCCTTGGTACGACATGAAGACGCGCGGGCATCAGCGCCCGATCGATGGCTATCGCGACATCCATATGCCGAGCAACACCGGGACGGGGATGATCCTGTCGGGCTTTTGTCGTCGTCATGGGCTTCGCGCTCGTCTGGCACATCTGGTGGCTGGTGGCGCTAAGCTTTGCCGCGACGATCGTCGGCGCGATCTATCACACCTTCAACTACAAGCGCGATTTCGACATTCCGGCGGCGACGGTCACCGCGGTCGAGGAAGCGCGGACCCGCCAGCTGGCGGCCGGAGCCTGATCCGATGAGTGCCAAGACCATGACTGCCAACGAGCCCGTCCAGTTCTACGATCTCGACGAGCATGCGCATCCCGAGGGGCACAGCACCATGCTGGGCTTCTGGATCTACCTGATGAGCGATTGCCTCATCTTCGCGATCCTCTTTGCCTGCTATGCGGTGCTCGGCGGCAGCTATGCCGCCGGACCCGCGCCAAAGGACCTGTTCGACCTGAAACTGATCGCGCTCAACACCGCGATGCTGCTTTTCTCGTCGATCACTTACGGTTTCGCGATACTCCAGATGCAGCAGGGCAAGGTGAAGGGCGTGCAGATCTGGCTCGCGATCACCGGCCTGTTCGGGCTCGCGTTCCTCGGGATCGAACTTTACGAGTTCCACCACCTGATCGAGATCGGTGCGACGCCGCAGCGCAGCGCCTTCCTGTCGAGCTTCTTCACGCTCGTAGGCACGCACGGGCTGCACGTCACCTTCGGCATCATCTGGCTGGTGACTTTGATGTTCCAGCTGTCGAAGCACGGGCTGATTGCCGCGAACAAGCGCCGGGTGATGTGCCTCAGCATGTTCTGGCACTTCCTCGATGTCGTGTGGATTGGCGTCTTCACCTTTGTCTATCTGATGGGAGTGCTGCGATGAGCGCCGATACCCACGCCGCGCACGGCCACGACGAGATCGAGATGCCGCATGCGTCGATGCGCGACTATGTCATTGGCTTTGTCCTCTCGGTCATCCTGACCGCGATCCCCTTCTGGCTGGTGATGACGATGCCGCTGAGCGCCGGCGTCACCGGTGCGGTCATCATGGGCTTCGCCGTGGTGCAGATCGTCGTCCACATGGTGTTCTTTCTTCATATGACGCCGAAGGCGGAGGGCGGCTGGTCGCTGACCTCGCTCGTCTTCACGATCATCGTCGTCGTGATCATGCTCGCGGGCTCGTTGTGGGTGATGCATCACCTGAACACCAATATGATGCCGATGCCCCACGAGCCGACCAGTCAGGCCGTTGGCCAGACGACGGGTCAGGTGCCGTGACACGCATCCGCCGCGCGGCCTTTGCCGGCGCGGCGCTGATCGCGGCGATCGGTCTCGCGGCGCTCGGCGTCTGGCAGCTCGAACGCCGCGTGTGGAAGCACGAGCTGGTTGCCGCAGTCGATGAGCGCATCCGTGCGGCGCCGGTAACAGCGCCGGGTCCCGACGCGTGGCCGGGTATCGCTGCAAAGCGCGATGCCTATCGACGCGTGACCGCGACGGGAACTTTCCGGCATGATCGCGAGACGCTGGTACAGGCAGTGACTGATCGTGGCCCCGGCTTCTGGATACTGACGCCGCTCGAAACGCCGGGGTTTACCTTGCTCGTCAATCGCGGTTTCGTGCCGCAGGACCGCCGGAGCGCGAAGACACGGGCGGCAGGTAATGTCGCGGGCGCGGTGACGGTGACCGGGCTGCTGCGCCTGACCGAACCCGAAGGCGCCTTCCTCCGCTCGAACGACCCGGCCGGTGATCGCTGGTTTTCGCGCGATGTCGCGGCAATTGCAAAAGCGAGAGGGCTAGACAGGACGGCGCCCTATTTCGTCGATGCGGACGCGTCGCCCAACCCCGGAGGCTATCCCGTCGGCGGGCTGACCGTCGTGCGTTTTCCCGATAATCATCTCGTCTATGCGCTGACCTGGTTCGCACTTTGCGCGCTCAGCCTCTTTTTTGCCTGGCGGCTGTGGCGTATCCGGGAGCAATGACCAGCCCGTCAGCCCTTTCGGCCGCACCCGTCAAGGTACCCGCCGGCCGCCGCAACATGGCGCTGCTGGTCCAGCTGCGCTGGCTCGCCGTCGGGGGACAGCTCGCAACGATCGGCATCGTCAGCGGACCGATGGGCATATCGCTGCCGCGTACACCGCTCTTGGCTGCCATCGTCGTGTTGATCGCGATCAATTTCATCAGCGCCGCATTGCTCCGTCGCGGCCGGGCCGTGACCAACGCCGAACTCACCGCGGTGCTGTTGTTCGACGTCGCGGCGCTTGGCTGGCAGCTCCATCATAGCGGGGGGCTGGCCAATCCCTTTGCGTCGCTTTTCCTGTTGCAGGTTGTCATCGGGGCGATCCTGCTCACGCCGCGCTCGTCATGGGCGATTGTCGTTGCGGCGCTCATCGCGCTCGCGGCGTTACGCATCGGTCCGACCCCGCTCGTGCTGCCGCAGCCCTATGCCGCCGATCCGATGGGGCTTTATCTCAAGGGCAGCTTCGTCTGTTTCCTGCTGATCGCCGTGCTGCTCGTCGCCTTCGTCACGCGCATCAGCCGCAACTTGCGCGACAGCGATGCTGCGCTTGCCGCCAGCAGGCAGCGCGCGGCGGAGGAGGATCATATCGTGCGTATGGGGCTGCTCGCGTCGGGCGCCGCGCATGAGCTGGGAACTCCGCTATCGACGCTGTCGGTGCTCATCGGCGACTGGAAAGCAGCGCCGCGGCTGTCAGACGATCAGGAACTGCAGGAGGATCTCGCCGACATGGACACCGCCGTGCAGCGCTGCAAGGCGATCGTCAGCGGCATTTTGATGTCGGCGGGTGAGGCGCGGGGCGAAGCGCCGCAGCTCACGACGATGCGCACCTCTTTCAACGAGATCGTCGCGCACACGCGTGCGATGCGCCGCCCCGGTACGGTCGAGTTCAACGATCGCTTCGGTGCCGATGTCGCGATCGTATCGGATCCGGCTCTGCGGCAGGTGATCGGCAATGTCCTCGACAACGCCGCCGAGGTTTCGCCCGACTGGACCAGCTTCACGACATCGCGCGACGGCGACATGCTGGTGATCGAGATTGCCGATCGCGGGCCGGGCTTCAGCGAGGAAATGCTCGAGAATTTCGGTCAGCCCTATCGTTCGACCAAGGGACGGCCGGGCGGCGGGCTCGGCCTGTTCCTGCTCGTCAACGTGCTGCGCAAGCTCGGCGGCGGCGCCAGCGTGTCGAACCGCGATGCCGGCGGCGCGCTGGTCCGGATTTTCCTGCCCATTTCGGCTCTCGCCCGGCCTGACGGAGACGCGATATGACCGACCAGCGGCAGTTGCTGATCATCGAGGACGACGAGGCGTTCGCGCGGACGCTGAAGCGCTCGTTCGAGCGGCGCGGATATTCGGTGCACGTGGCTCACGGTCCCGAGGCAATGGACAAGCTGCTGGAGGGGTGGCGGCCCGGTTATGCGGTCGTCGACCTGAAGCTCGGCAACGCATCGGGGCTTGCCTGCGTCCAGAGGTTGCGCGCGCTCGACCCCGCGATGCGGATTGTCGTGCTCACGGGCTTTGCGAGCATTGCGACTGCGGTCGAGGCGATCAAGCTCGGCGCTTCCTATTATCTCGCCAAGCCGTCGAACACCGACGACATCGAGGCGGCATTCGACCGCGCCGAGGGAAATCCCGAAACCCCCCTCGACGGCCGTCAATCGTCGATCAAGACCGTCGAGTGGGAGCACATCCACCAGACGCTCGTCGAAACCGGATTCAATATTTCCGAAACGGCCCGGCGTCTTGGCATGCACCGGCGGACGCTCGCACGTAAACTGGAAAAGCGGCGGCTCCGCTGACGCCACAGTCCGGCGCGAAAGCGGCTCTTCGCCGCAACCGGCCAGCGACCGGCCTGATCGCTTTGTCTCTACTCGATGGCGACAATATCGCGGGAAACAGGGCTTCCGCGCACCGGCGGGCGCGTCCTTGGCCTCTGTCGAAGATTATTTCGCAATAAGTGCCACCTGATGATCATCTTTCGATTATCCGCTTTTGCTGATTTTGGTAATTAGGTGAATTTGCACGTGAGTTGGAGCTATTTCCGTCTGGAAATGAAAAATTATATTTATAGTTTTCATATAGATATTTAGAAATCCCGCGCTCTTTGTGCGATCGGGTGCCTGCCAGAATCGCGCAAAGGCTTTTGGCTGACAAGTTTTGCTCTTCCGAAGAAAACACGGATTTTTTGCAAAATTGCGAAATTAGTTTCGACATTGCGGTGGAAAAACCACGCACCTTCGGAGGGCCACCTGTTAGCATTCAAAAAAAATCAAAATGGGCCGAAAAGTTGAAAAAAGGGGAAAATTAAATGCAAGATTACGACATATATGTTCGTCCACGCGCAAGGGCAGTGCGTGCGGCGCTTCTGGTATCGTCCATGTGTCTGGCCGGAATCGCACCCGCGATGGCGCAGGAAGGGCAGGATGAACAGGCGCAGGCCGGGCAGGAAACGCAGGATGCCACGCATGTCGCGGCGGGCGGCGAAATCGTCGTGACGGCGTTGAAGCGCGGCACGCGCTTGCAGGATACGCCGCTGGCGATTTCGGCGGTGACCGGCGATTCTCTGGAGCGGCAGGGGACGACGAGCTTCACCGAACTGACGCAGAACACGCCGAGCCTGCGGATCGTCGACAATGGTCCGGGCAACAGGCGCGTCATCCTGCGCGGTGTCGTCGGGGCGGGCGAGCCGACTGTTGGCGTGTATTACGACGAATCACCGGTAGCGGGATCGGTGGGTACGACCAGCGATGCTGCGGGCAGCACGCCCGATTTCCGCGTGTTCGACGTCGAACGGGCGGAAGTTCTGCGCGGGCCGCAGGGCACCCTCTATGGTTCGGGCTCGATGGGCGGTACGGTTCGCATCATCTATGAAAAGCCGAAGACGGATTTGCTCGAAGGCGCGGGTGCCGTTAACTTTTCGGCCGTCAAGGGCGGAAGCCCGGGCGCAAGCGTCGACGCCATGGTCAATCTGCCGATCGTGTCCGACAAGCTCGCGCTACGCGTCGTCGGCAGCTACCAGCAGTTCGCGGGCTATATCGACAACAGCTATTATGGCACGAAGGATATCAACGACGGCTACAGCTACAGCGGTCGTGCGTTGCTGCGATTCACCCCGACCGATGATCTGACGATCGATCTTGGCGCCTATTACACCAAGGTGTCGACGGACGCATCGCGCTGGTTCTTCGAAACCGGCGAGCGTCACACGACCAACGCGCGCTCGGAATCGGGCAATTATGACGAAAACCGGATCTACAGCGGCACGCTCCGCTATGATTTCGGGCCGGTGGCGCTGACCGCGGTTTCGACCTATTTCCACCGTGACCGCATCGCCGTCGGCGACGTCAGCGACAATTTCAACGGCCGCGACAATGCGGCCGGTTGCTCGCGCTATCTGCTCGGCAATACGACGGCGGTCTGCACGCCCGGTCAGCTCGATTCCTATCTCGACCTCACCAACGCGATCCTCTTTTCGAGTCTTTACCAGCCGCAGAGCGTCAAGAACTGGTCGAACGAGGTCCGGCTTTCGTCGACCGGCAGCGGTCCGTTCAACTGGACCTTCGGCGGCTTTCTGGAAGACCGGAAATCTTGGGTGCGCTCGACGTTGCTCACCGCCAATCCGCTTACCGGCCAGCTCAATCCGTTCGAGCCGGAGAACATCTATTATGACCGCACGATCAACGACCATCTGAAGCAGAAGGCGCTTTTCGCAGAACTTTCGTACAAGTTCTTCGACAAGTTGACTGCGACGGTCGGCAGCCGTTGGTACGAATATGACAAGACGGTCGGCGGCGTTGTCGAGCAGGGCCAGATCCACTACGCGTCGGTCCCGTCCGCCTATACCGAGGCGCAGACGACGGAAAACGGCTTCGTCCACAAGTTCAACCTGTCGTATGAATTCAGCCGCAACCTGATGATCTATGCGCAGGCGGCCGAAGGCTTCCGTCCGGGCGGGGTCAACCAGGCCATCGGCCTGCCGGTCGCCCTGACCGGATATAGCGCCGATAGCCTCTGGAATTATGAACTTGGCATCAAAAGCCAGCCGATCCAGGGCATTTACGTCAATCTGACCGGCTATCAGATCGACTGGTCGAACATGCAGGTTTCGGCGCGCACCGCCGGGACAGGATCGGTGTTCGGTCTGATCTCGAACGTCGGCGCCGCGCGCATCAAGGGCGTCGAACTCGAACTCAACGCAACGCCGGTCAGGGCCTCTCGCTAATCGCCAACGTGGGCTACACCGACGCGAAACTGTCCGAGGATCAGGTCAGCGACATCGTCGTCGCTGCCGGCCGCAAGGGCGACCGGCTGCCGTTCGTGCCCAAGTGGAACGTCAGCGCATCGGCCGAATATGTCTGGAACTTGAGCGACAGCCTCGAAGGGTCGGTGCGTATCGACGGCAGCTATGTCGGCTCGTCCTATTCGACGCTTGCCGCGACCGACGTCTTCCGCCGCAAGGTGGATGATTATGGTCTCGTCAATGCCCGGATCGGCGTGCAGGCGCCCGACGGCAACTGGAGCGCGCAACTGTATGTGAACAACCTGTTCGATGCGCTTGCCATCACCACAAAGTCGACGAGTGCGAACACGGGTGGCCTGACCATTACGCATGGCGCGCCGCCGCGCACGATCGGCATCAATCTCGTAAAACGGTTCCGTTGACGAAAGGCGGGCGCGGAGGGGGCTCCTCCGTGCCCGCCGGTTCGTGACACATTCCTGTCTTGGCGAGTTTTCAGGGGAGAGCTTATGATGGAGAGACTGCGCTTGTCCGCGTTGCGGACGCTTATGGTCGGGACGGCCGGCCTGTTATGTTCCATTCCGGTGGCATCGGGTCAGGCGCAAAATGCCGCACCCACAGCCGAACCGGTGAAACCGCGAGCGGGCGCCGTCGCGGCACCGGCGCGGCAACCGGGCGAGGGTGCGGGACCGTTCCGCAAGATGGTGATCCGCGGCGTGACGCTGATCGACGGCAGCGGCGCACCGCCGCGCGGGCCGGTCGACGTGGTCGTCGAAAACAACATCATCACCTCGATCGAGGCAGCCGGCACGCCGGGGCTGCCGCTGGTATCCGGCCGCGCACCGCGCGACGCCGATTATGAACTCGACGCGACGGGCATGTTCATGCTGCCGGGCTTCATCGACATGCACGTTCATGGATCGAGCGACGACAAGGCGCCTGACCTCAGCTATTCGTACAAGCTGTGGCTGGCGCACGGCGTCACTTCGGTACGCGGGGTTGACCTCGCGCCCTTTGAAATCTCGCTCAGCGAACGCGCGCGTTCGGCGCGAAACGAAATCGCTGCGCCGCGCATCTTTTCCTACCATCGCCCGGGAACGGGGCGGGGCTGGACTGGCGGTGTGACGAACACCCCCGAAAAGGCGCGCGAATGGGTGCGCTGGGCAGCGAAGGCGGGGATCGACGGCATCAAGGTGACCGCCGACCCGAACCAGCCACCCGAAGTCCTCGAAGCGATCTACGACGAGGCGAAGAAGCAGCAGATCGGGACCGTCGCGCACCTGTCGCAGGTCGGCGTCGCGCGGATGGACGCCAAGCATGCGGGCGAAACCGGGCTCGGCACCGTCACCCATTTCTATGGTCATATGGAATCGCTGCTCAAGGAAGGCCCGGTCCAGAACTGGGATCCGGGCTACAACTATATGGACGAACAGGATCGCTTCAGCAACGTCGCCAACTTGTATCGTGAGAGCTTCGAACCCGGCACCGACGAGTGGAAGGACTATCTCGAAAGCCAGAAGAAGAACGGCGTCACCTTCGATCCGACGATGACCATCTACGCGGCGTCGCGCGACCTGATGCATGCGCGTAACGCTGACTGGCACGGCAAATACACAATGCCGCAGCTGTGGAACTTCTTCCAGTCGTCGCGTGAAAATCACGGCTCCTATTTCTTTGACTGGACGACCGAGAAAGAGGTTCGGTGGCGGAATTTCTACAAGAAATTCATGCATCTGGTGAACGATTACAAGAATATCGGCGGCCGCGTGACGACCGGATCGGATTCGGGCTTCATCTTCAAGACCTATGGCTTCGGCTATGTCGAGGAACTCGAACTGCTCCAGGAAGCGGGTTTCAACCCCACGCAGGTTGTACAGGCGGCGACGCTGAACGGGGCGCTCACGCTGTACGAGCCCAAGGGCAATGCGGCACCTCCGATCGGGTCGGTCCGCGTCGGCAAGCTTGCCGACATGGTGCTGGTGAAGGAAAATCCGCTCCAGAACTTCAAGACGCTTTACGGCACCGGGGCGCTGCGCCTCAACGAACAGACGCAGAAGCTCGAGCGCGTCGGCGGGGTCAGCTACACGATCAAGGACGGCATCGTCTACGACGCGAAAAAGCTGCTCGCCGACGTCGCCGAAATGGTGAAGTCCGAAAAGCGGCGGATGGGGCTTCCCGAAGAGGGCGTTCCGCTGCCTTGACGCGAAGGCCGGGGCGGCCCGACGCTGCCCCGGCCTTCGATCCATATGAGTGCAAAAATCGATCAATCGAAACGGGGAAACGGGTCCAATGAAGTTGAAGATAACCAAAATCGCCCTTGTGGCGGCGTTGCTCGCCGTGCCGGCGACCGCGCATCAGGCCGACAACAAGAAACCGGCTGCGGGCGCGGAAGTCTTCCCGGTCAGCGCCGGGGCACCCGCACGCAAGCAGGGCGAGGGCGCGGGACCCTTCCGCAAGATGGTGATCCGCCAACGCGACGATCATCGACGGCACCGGCGCGCCGCCGCGGGGCCGCTTCGACATCGTTGTCGAGGGCAACAAGATTTCCTCGATCAAGCAGGCGGGCTGGCCGGGGCTTCCGTCGGCAGCCAATCGCGCGCCGACCGACGCCGATTACGAAATCGATGCGACGGGCATGTATGTCCTTCCGGGTTTCACCGATATGCATGTTCACCTGCCCGGTGCCGACAAGGCGCCCGACGCCAGCTATGCCTACAAGCTGTGGCTCGCGCATGGCGTGACGACGGTACGCGGGGTTCCGCTGGGCGCGCCCGCGGTCGCCAGCCGCGAGAAGGATCGCTCGGCGCGCAACGAGATCGCGGCGCCGCGCATCTTCAACTATCAGACGCTGGGCGCCGGCTGGTCGGGCGGCGTGGTCGACACCCCGCTCAAGGCGCGCGAATGGGTGCGCTGGGCCGCGAAGAACAACATCGACGGGATCAAATTCTTCAATCGCGAGAATGAAACGCCCGACGTTTTCTCCGCCGCGCTCGACGAGGCGAAGAAGCTCGGCCTCGGCACGACCGCGCATCTCAGCCAGATCGGCGTTGCCAATTTCAACGGACGGCAGGCGGGTGATGCCGGACTGAACACGATCACCCACTATTACGGGCATATGGAATCGCTGCTCAAGGGCCGGGCGATCCAGGATTTTCCGCCGCAATATGACTATAACAACGAGCAGCACCGCTTCGGCGAGGTCGCGGAGATCTGGGATCAGGTCTATGGCCCGGGCACAAAGCAGTGGCAGGAATATCTGGAGGCGCAGAAGGAGAATCACGTCACCTTCGATCCGACCTTCAACATCTATGCCGCCTCGCGCGACCTGATGCGTGCGCGCAACGCCGACTGGCATGCGCGCTACACCACGCCGCAGCTCTGGAATTATTTCCAGTCGACCCGCGACAATCATGGTTCCTATTTCTTCGACTGGACGACCGAGAATGAATTTGCCTGGAAGAAATTCTACGGTCTCTTCATGCAGTTGATGAACGATTACAAGAATATGGGCGGCCGCGTCACGGTTGGCACCGATTCCGGCTTTATCTGGAAGGTCTATGGCTTCGCTTATGTCGAAGAACTGGAATTGCTGCGCGAAGCGGGCTTCTCGCCGCTCGAGACCATCCGCGCCGCGACGATGATGGGTGCCAAGACGCTGTATGAGCCGCGCGGCGAGACACCGCCGATCGGCGCAGTGAAGGCGGGCATGCTTGCCGACCTCGTGATCGTTCCGGAAAATCCGCTGCAAAATCTGAAGACGCTTTATGGCACGGGTTTCCAGCGCCTCAATTCCGAAACGAACAAGCAGGAAGTCGTCGGCGGGGTGAAATTCACCATCAAGGACGGCATCGTCTATGACGCCAAGCAGCTGCTCGCGGATGTTGCCGCGATGGTCGAAAGCGAAAAGACCAGAATCGGCCAGTAACCGGTTCAACCGGTAACGAACCGTTCCGTACAAGATACCGGCGCCTGCCTTTGCCCGTCGCGGCAGGCATGGCGCCGGTCACCGGATGTTGATCCCGATCATCGCCATGGTCGGGCAGGGGATCCCCATGCCATTTTTTACCCGACGAAAATCGATCGAAACGGTCGCCGCCGTGAATGAAGCGCAACGGCTGCACCGGACGCTGGGATGGGGGCATCTCGTGGCCCTCGGTGTCGGCGCAATTGTCGGCACGGGCATATACACATTGATCGGCGTGGGCGCCGAACGGGCGGGCCCCGCCGTCCTTGTCGCCTTCATCGTTGCCGGACTGGTCTGCGTGTGCGCGGCGCTCGCCTATGCCGAACTTGCGACGCTGATGCCGGTTTCGGGCAGCGCCTATACCTATAGCTATGCGGTGATCGGCGAAGGCGTCGCGTGGGTGATCGGCTGGAGCCTCGTGCTCGAATATTCGGTCGTGTGCGCGGCCGTGGCCGTCGGGTGGTCGGGCTATGCCGTCGGGTTCCTGCAGGCGGCCGGGATCGATGTTCCGCTTGCGCTCGCCGCGGGGCCGCATGCGGGCGGCATCATCAATCTTCCCGCTATCCTCATCGTCGCGGGGGTCGCCGGAATGCTCCTGATCGGCACGCGCGAAAGCGCCTCGGTCAACGCCATTCTCGTCGTGCTGAAGCTTGGCGCGCTCGCGGCTTTCATTCTGCTCGCCCTGCCGGCGTTCGACGCCGGAAATTTCAAGCCTTTCATGCCCTATGGCTTTGCCGCGCACGAGGTCGACGGACAGGTGCGCGGCGTCATGGCGGCCGCGGCGATCATCTTCTTCGCCTTCTATGGCTTCGACGCCGTGTCGACCGCGGCGGAAGAGGCGCGAAATCCCGGCCGTGACCTTACCATCGGGATCATCGGGTCGATGGTCGTTTGTACGATCGTCTACATATTGGTCGCCGCGGCCGCGATCGGCGCGATGCCGTTTCTCGACTTCGCGAACTCGGGCGAACCGCTCGCGCACGTCCTGCGGACATTAGGGCATCCCGGCACCGCAACGCTGATCGGCGCGGTCGCTGTCGTCGCGTTGCCGACGGTAATCCTTGCCTTCATGTTCGGACAAAGCCGCATCTTCTTCGTGATGGCGCGCGACCGGATGCTGCCCGAACGTCTGGGCCGGCTGAACCGGCGCGGCACGCCGGTTGCGGTCACGATCGGTACCGCGATCGTGGTATCGGCGATCGCCGGCTTTTTCCCGCTCTCGGAAATCGCGGAGCTCGCGAATGCGGGAACGCTGGCGGCGTTCGTCGCAGTGGGCCTTTGCCTGATCATCCTTCGTGTGCGCCAGCCGGATCTGCCGCGGGTATTCCGCGCGCCGATGCCATGGGTCGTCGGCCTGATCGCGATCGGCGGCTGCATCTATCTCTTCTTCAGCCTGCCCGCGATCACGCAGAGCCGGTTCCTGATCTGGAACCTGATCGGCATCGTCGTCTATCTCGCCTATGGCGCACGCAAAAGCCGTCTGGCCGGAGAGGCAAAATAGGATGTTACAGCGGCAGGCTTGTCACATTCTTGACCTCTTCGAGAACGGCATAGGTTCGCGTTTCGCGAATGCCGGGCATGTGCACCAGCGTGTCGGCGAGGAACGTCCGATAGGCGGCCATGTCGCGAACGCGGACCTTGATCAGATAGTCGAATCCGCCCGCCACCATGTGGCATTCGAGGATTTCGGGCATGACCGAGACCGACGCCGCGAAGTCCTTGAACACGTCGCCTGTCGTCCGGTCCATCAGGACCTCGATAAAGATCAGGAGCGACCGGTCGAGCTTGTTGGGGTCGAGTTGTGCGTGGAAGCCGAGGATATATTCCTGCTCGCGCAACCGTTTCAACCGGTCGAAGCAGGCCGACGGCGACAGGCCGCAGCGATTGGCCAGTTCCTGATTGGTGATCCGGCCTTCCGCCTGAATCACCTTGAGGATGCGGCGATCCGCTTCGGTTAACATCGATGATTCTCCCGGTATTTTTGAAAATTAAGCGAGGATAATTGTACATTTTACCAGAAGGTCAAAGATAATCCGGATTGATTCTGAAATTTAAGAGAAAATTGCGGCCAATGACGTGGCTTTGAGCGCCAACCCGATGTCGGGATGGAAGCGCGTGCCGGGGGAAATGGATTGGAGGAGTATTTGCAATGAATCACGGAAAGCAGCGCATGTGCGTCGTCAATCCGCGGCTGGTCGAGGATATCGCCCCGCTGGTCGGCGGGCAGTGCGAAATCATGACGAAGATCGGCATCAGCTGGAACAGCTGGGTCAAGATCACGAGCGGCCTGCCGGTCCGGCATTCGCTTGCCCATCGGCTGAAGGCGCGCGTTCTCGCGGCGGCCGACAGGATCGAAGGTTTTCAGGAGAAGTTTCCGGCGGCGAGCGGCGGGCTCGACCATGCGGCCCTCGATGATGCATTCCTGTTGCCGGGCGCCCACATGGCCGAAGCCGCGAGCGGGCTCCGGCCATAGCTGGCGGGCGAGGAAGGCAGGCGGGCACGCGGTTGGCGCCCGCTGCCCGGAGCGACGTCAGTCCCGCAATCCGGCCCGCCTGAGGAATTCGATCACCCCCTCGGGGTCGTTGGTGAAGATGGCATCGACGCCGAGGTCAGTATATTTACGCCATTGCTCTTCGTCGTCGGCGACGCCGGAGAAGACGGTAATTCCGGCGTCCTGCAGGCGGCGCGTTTCGACGCTGTCGACCTCGTCGTGGCCGAGCACGATACAGCTTGCATGATGCTTGCGAAGCGCAGCGAGATAATCGCGCGTCTGGCGCGGCACGCCGAGCAGGCAGGTGCGGATGCGCGGATTGATCCGGTGCAGCGCATCGATCGTGCGGAAATCGAAGGATTGCAGGATCAGCCGGTCTTCGAGGCCGTTTTCGCTCACGGCCGCTTCCAGCAGCGTAGCGAATTTGACCGGATCAACGTCGGCGTCTTTGGGGATCTTGGTTTCTGCAAAGAAATGGGCCTTGCTGTCGCGGAACGCACGCAGGACCTCGCCCAGTTCCGGAATATGGGCGCCCGGTGCGGCGACGAAGCGCGCCCCGGCATATTGCGGCCGCACGCCCGATCCGCAGTCGAGCTTTTGCGTCGCAGCGAAGTCGAGCTTGCGCACCGGGGCAGGCGCTGCCGCGGAACCCGTGTCGGCTTTACAGAAATCGGGATTGATGGCGGCATCGTGATAGACGACGATCCGGTCGTCGGCGGTCATCTCCATATCGAATTCCAGGAATTCGACGCCCAGTGCTTCGGCGTGCCGGAACGCCGGAAGCGTATTTTCAGGACGCAGGAGCGCACCGCCGCGGTGGGCGATGACCGCAATGGGCGGCCGCCCCTCCGCTTGCTCCGCCGGTTGTTGTTTTGCCGCCGCATCTGTGAATGAAAATATCAGGGCGATGGTGGCGAGGCCCGCCGCCGTGTGCCGGCGACGGGCTTTACGAAAATGCGCGACCTGCATCATCGCGGTTCTCCTCAGAATTTGAAGTTGACGCTGCTGAAGAAGTAACGGCCGTAGACGTCATAGACGCCGCCGCCGCCCTGATAGTAAGTGCGCGGCCGATAGGGCGGCCGGACGTCGAACAGATTGTTGATGCCGACGCGCAGCGTCGCCTGCTCGTTCAGGTTCCAGCCCACGTTCAGGTCATTGTAGATTTTCGCGGGAAGCTTGTTCCTGTCATAGGCTTCGTCGGACATGTTGGTGTAGTTGACCGCGCTGCCCCAGAAGCGGGTATTCAGCCCGACCTCCCAGTCGCCCACGGTATAGCTCGCGAACATGTTCGCGCGGACGCGCGGGTTCTGATAGCCGCCATCGTAGATGATCCGGCTCGTTTCGACGCCGGGCAGGGTCGTGGTCTCGAAATTGACGAGATAGGTGGCGCGCAACGCGAGCGCCAGGCGGCCCGGCCCCACATTCGTCCGGTAGTTCGCCCCGACGTCGATGCCTTCGGCTGCTGACTCGGACACGTTCATGTAACTTGTGTCGACGCCCTCGGCATAGCCTCTCGAATCGCGGGTAACGCGGTCGCAGAACTGGTTGTCGGTCGACGGCAGGTCCATGCAGAGATTCAGCACGTCCTGTTGACCGATAGCGGCGATCATATTGTCGAGCTTGATGTTCCAGTAGTCGACGGTCAGATCGAAGCCGGGAAGGAAGCGCGGCTGCCAGACCAGCCCGAGCGTCAGGCTGTTCGACGTTTCGGGCGTCACATCCTTACTGCCGCCGGTAATCACATAACCCGTGCCGATCTCGCTGGGCAGATAAGGCGTGGGGATTCCCAATTGCTGCATCAGCGCTGCGCAATTCGCCTCGCGCGTCGGGTTGGCCCGGTAACTTGTCTGCAGGCAGGCGTCGCGAACGCCGATTTCCTGTACCGCGCGCGACGAATAGCGTTCGCCGAAATTCGGCACGCGGACGCTCCGCGACCGCACCGCGCGTAACGTCAGCTCGGCGAAGGGCATCCACGTGCCGCCGACCTTCCACGTGTGGGTCGACTCGAAATCGCTGTAGTCCGAATAGCGATACGCCCCCTCGACCGTCAGCTTGTGGACGAACGGCAAGTCGCGGAGCAGCGGCACGACGAGTTCGCCATAAGCCTCCGACACATGGTTCGAAGCACGAAGTTCGGGCTCATAGGGCGCCCAGGCTCCCAAGTGCGACAATTCCTTGTCGGGCGGCGCCGCGCCATTGTCGTCGACATTGTGGATCGATTCCCGGCGATGCTCGACGCCGATAACGGCCTGGATGTCGCCGGCGGGCAGCGAAAACGGGCTGCCGGCGATGTTCGCGCCGAAAATCTTCTGGGTCTGTTCGCGATGCTTGCGGCGGGTGGCCATCATCCACCCGCGTTGCTCCGCTGTCAGCGGCGCCTCGCTGAAGATGTTGAACGGCACACAGCCGTTGGCGCGTGCTGCCGCATCGCGGCAGACTGGCGCACCCGAAACGGGGTCGGAAACAACGTCGCGCGCGGCGATCAGGCGTGAGGCGATGGGGACGTTGTCGGCATGGATGTCATTGGTGCTGCGGCCATATTGCCCGAACGCTTCCCATTCGAACCCGCCGGGCAGCTCGCCGCTGAGGCCGGCGCTGACCGTCAGGCTCTGGCGATCGCTATAGTCGGTCATCTGGCCGAAATTTTCGTAGCTGCGGCGCACGGCAGTCGAGGTAAGGTTATTGTCCAGCATGATCTGGCGGAAGGAGTCCGGCAGATAGGGGTTGTCGAGGCGGGCAGTGGCGCCGCCAGCACCGTTCAGCCAGGTCAGGCGATCGTCGTCGCGATAGGGGCGGCGATAGGCGTCATAACGCGACCGGCCGTAATCGACCCGGAAGTCGACGTTCAGCCCGTCGGTCAGGGCGTAATCGAACCGGCCGATGAAAGCGTAGTTTTCGATCGGCGCGATCAGGAAGTCGCTCCAGTACTGGCTCTGGGGAAAGCCGCCATCGCCGCCGTCACGCGAGGTGCCGCAGCCCGATATGCAGCCATTGGCATATTGACCGACATAGGCCGAACCGTCGGGGGACAGCAGATAGGTCTTGCCGCCGACATAGATGTTTGCATTCGGCTGCAGGTACATGTTTGTCATATTGTACCGGATGACGCGGTCCGGAATGCCGTCGTCGGGGCCGGTGTTTTCCGGATTGGCCTGGTAGCTGATATTGGTGTTCCTGGCGTAGCGCTGGTGGAAATAGATCGGGTTGTTCTTCATCCACGTGCCGCCGATGGTGATCGAGCCGCGATCGTCGGAAAAACCTGTGCCCGCGACGAAGGATATCTGCGACTTGCTGCCGCCGCCGTGCTGCGTGAAGCCTGTGGTCGCCGAGATTTCGAGCCCCTTGATATCGGTCCGGGTGATGATGTTCGCCGCGCCTGTCACCGCATCGGCGCCGTAGATCGCGGCGGCGCCGCCGGTCACGATCTCGATGCGTTCGACCATGCCCGACGGGATCATGTTGATGTCGACCGCCGACGACGAGGCCGCGCCCGAGACGCGGCGCCGACCGTCGATCAGCGTCAGCGATCGGCTGACCCCCATGTTGCGCAGTTCGATCGTGGCCATGCCACCGTCATACTGGCCTTCGGGCGCGCTGTTATAGGGGCCGTTGCCCGGGCCCACCGCGACGTCGCGGAGGACGGTTTCATAGATGGTGGTGTTGCCGGCCTTCCGGCCCGCTTCCATGCTGACGATCCCGATGGGCATTGCCGATTCCAGTTCGGGGCGGGCAATGCGCGATCCGGTGACGGTGATTGTCTCGCCCGCATCTGCGACATCGGCCGAACTCGCCGCGAGGATGGCGACTTTCCCGTCGAAGGATCGGACCGTCAGCCCGGTATCGGCGAGGAGCCGGGTCAGCCCGTCGCGTATTTCGAAGCTGCCGCGAACCGGATTGGTCGCCCGGCCGTCGCCATCGCGGCCGGCCAGCGTGACCTGGATACCGGCCTGCCGCGCGAACTCGCGAATTCCGGTCGACGCAGATTGCGCCGGGACGTCAAAGCTACGGACCTGCGCCTGGGCGACGGCAGGATGGCAAACGGCCACCATGATCGCTGCCATCGAAGCGGTCGAACGTAAACAGGATGAATGCATGTCAGGAAAGCCCCTTGTCGATGTTCACAATGCTATCGACGTAAGGGAGCCTGAATTTGGATCATCCTGAATTATATTAATATAATTGTTCAGTTTTACTTCATTTTTATTACGATGTTTCTTCCTGATCGTTCGGTGTGAGCGCCCGCTATCGCGGCAACGGCTTCGGCAAAATGTTCGGGATCGTTGGCGCGGTAGAGGCCGATGATCTCGATGTCGCCTATCGCCGGGTCGGCCAGCACGATCTGGGTCGTGTTGACGCGGTTGAAACGCACGACAGCAGAGCGAACCGGTACATTGTCGAGCGATATCTGCGCCAGTTCGGGCGGCGGCAAGCGGCGCGGGGCGGCCTGCAGGGGCTCGGGGTTCGTGACGATCGGCCCTGGATCGAGGCTGATCGTTCCGCCGGCGTGAAGAAGTACCGCCTGATCGCGCTCGTCGCGCGGCCATACCAGTACGCTTCCTTCCGTAACCTTGACTGCCCCGCCTGTGAGGCCGATCCGGCGCACCGAATAGACGGTTCCGGTCGCCTGCGCATAGACGTCGCCCGAACGCACGACGAAAGGGCGCGTCTTGTCCCGGGCTACCTTGAAGGTGGCTTCGCCGCTCAGCAGGGTGATCTTGCGGATATTGTCCGAGAGCGCGACCTGGATTTGCGCGTCGCGATCGAGCATAGCCACCGAACCGTCGCGCAGGGTGACCGTCTGTTCGCGCGCGACCGGTGCGGCGTCGCCGAACAACCCGGCGACCGGCACGCCCACCGCGACAAGCGCTCCAAGCGACATTGCAAGAGCCGCGCCGCCTGCGGCTGCCCGTCCGCTCCAGCGGAAAAATGCAGCGCGCAAGCTTCGCGGTGCGACCTCGTCGCGGTCGCTTCCGTTGTCGTTGACCGACAGGGGGAAAGGCCGCGTCGGGCCCGGGGCCGCGGGTGCCGCATGCGCCTCGATCACGCTGTCCTCGATTGCACGCAGCCAGGCGCAGGCGCGCACATAGGCACCGCGATGACGTCCGTCGGCTGCCAGCCAGGCGTCGAGCTCGGTACGGCTGACCGGCGTCAGCTCGCCATGCGCTGTCTCGACCGCCCAAAGGATCGCCTGCTCGTCGATAGCGTTAACGGGGTCGGCGCTGGCCAATCACTTCCCCCTTCTTTCCGGCAACCGGCGGCGTATCGCTGCGCGCAAGATCATCCTGCTCTGCCATCGCTCCCATGATCTTTTGCAGCCCGCGGACGAGGTGGTTCTTCACGTCATTCTCGCTCACGCCGAGGCGCTCGGCGGTCTCTTTTCTCGATAGCCCCTCGACACGCCGCAATTCGATCACCTTCCGGCAGGTATCGGACAGCTTTCCAAGCAGCCCGTCCACCCGTTCCCATTCCTGCCTCGTCTCCAGCGTCCGGTCTGGCAAAGGCTCGTAATCAATGACGTTCGACCATTCGATCTGGGTCATCGAAGTGAAATTAATTATTCCGGCGCGGCGCATGATGTCGGTGACGACCGCGTTCGCCGTCCGGTGGAAATAGCCGCCCGGATTGTCGATGTGATCGACCGAACTCAGGTTGGCGATGCGGCAATAAGCCTCCTGCATCACGTCATCGACATCGACCACATGACCCCAGCGGCGCGCGAGCCACTTGCGGATGGCGGTCTCGTGCGGAACGATTTCCCGCGCGATCCATGCGGTCATCATGTCGCTTTTTTTTCGCCCATTCGACGCGACCGTCTTGCCCCTGCGAACGCCGCTCACCGAATCGGGAGCGGACGATGGCGCCGTAAAAGGGGCCGCAAATGACAGGTTGATGACGGCGCGCTCAAAGCGCGGGAGCGTTCAGGCCGGTCCGGGCGCCGGATCGGCCGTCACGCGGTAAAGATAGCTTGATTCATTGGCATGGCGAAGCTTGTCCCAGATCGACGCGGGCAACCGCGAGTGGAGGCCGGACCATCGCAAGGCGCGGGCCAGATAGCTTGGTTCGGGCGCGAACTCCTCGATCAGCACCCAATCCGGCCGCGGCTGATATGTCGGCACCGTCGCCGCCGTCATCTTCGCGTTGGGCTTCGCCGAGCGAACCGGATTATAATAATATAGCGCTGCATCCGACGGCGGTGCCGCCGTCACCCGTTTCGTTGCTAGGGCCCATTGCAGCGGCAGGTCTGCCCGGTACAGCGTCATCGGATCGGTGGTGATCGCCATGTCGGGACGGCTCACCAGCAGGTCGACCAGCTTTTCTTCGCCAAAGGTAGGATTACGATTTTCGACGTAAATCCCGACGAGATTTGTCCCGACAAGGAGGGCGAGGCCGCCGAGGCCCGCCAGGCGCCACAGGCCGCGCGCTTCCTTCATCAGCCATCCCAGCGCGACGCCGGTCAGCAGGCAGGCCATTGTTGCGGTGATCATGAAATAGCGGGGATTGAGCGGCAGCAGCTTTTGCACCGCGCCCACGCAGATCAGCCAGCATAGACCGAACAGCGCGATCAGGCGGGCGAAATGGCGCAGCCGCGGCGGAAGCTGTCGGCTGAAACAGAGCCATGTTCCGAGCGGGATGGCGAGGAACATCAGGAGCATGAATCCCTGGTTGATCAGCATGACGAGCAGGGGATCGACCAGCGGGCTGACGATGACGTTGCCGGCGAGGTCGATCGCGCGATTGATCGTGGGGTCGTGATGCAGCGCAATGTTGAAGCGATAGAAGGGATCGCCCGTCATGATGCCCAGATAGAGGAGCTCGACCAGCCACACGGCAAGGAAGCCGGCCGCCATCCACAGATAGTGCCAGCGGTTGAAGCGATGGCCCGCAAGAAACAGTAGCCCGAAATAGACCGCGACGAAGATCGCGGTCTCGCGCGTCAGAAAAGCGAAGCCGACAAGCGCGCCTGCGCCGAGCAGCCGGCCCCGGTCCGGCCCGTCTTCGAGACAACGGAAACAGAGGAAACCAGGCGCCGAAAAGCAGCGCCATTTCGATCACGTCGACGTTGGCGATCGAGGACTGGACGACGATCAGCGGATTGGTCACGCATGCAAGCAGCGCGCAAAATGTCGGTAGCGGCCCCGCGATGTCACGCGTCACGCGCCACGCCATGATGAGAAACAGGATGAGGTAGAGCAGCGACGGCAGCACCATCGCGAATTCATTCTCGCCGAGCGTCACGAAGGAAAGCGCCATCGGGATCGTGATCGGATAGCGGATGGTGCCATGCCCGCCGACATAGGGAAAATGCTGGATCCACCCATAGGCGCCCTTGGCATAGGTGACGTCGTCGGAAGCGATGAAGCCGACCCACGAGAGCGTGAGCAGGATAAGGAACACGCCGAGACCCGCGATCAGCCCGCGGCGTCCGGTTCCCACGAAAGTTTCAAACCGATCGATCATAAGCGACGATATACCCACAGGCGCGACAGCAGAAAGGCGGAGCCGACGATCACGACGTCGACCGCCAGCTTGGCGAGATAGGGGTTTGCGCCCAGCTGATCGATCGCGAGCCAGAGCAGCAGCGACGACAGGATCAGGTTGAACCCGAGGACGGCGAGATAGGACAGGAACTGGCGCGCCGCCGGGTCGCGCTGCGCCCAGCGGAAGGTCACCGTTCGATGCAGCACGAAACCCAGCGCGGCGCCGGTCGCCTTCCCGGCGAGATTGGCGGCAAGGAAGCGCCCTGGCGCCCCGAGCAGGACGGCCGAATAGACCGCGAAATCGGCGGCGAGCACGAGCAGCCCGACCGCGCCGTAGCGCATCGCCTGCGCGACGAGCCCGTTACCGGTCGCGATCATCGCGGTTCCGGGGGCAGGGCGTCGGCGCGCGCCGTGTCGACGAGCGACAGCGGGGGCTGGATCGGGACGCGCGGCTCGTTCGCCATGTCGAACGACAGGAAGTTCAGCAGGAACTGCACACCCAATATGATCGGCAGCACCGCGACCATGACGGTGCCGGTACTGGCGACCTGTCCGCTGCTGATCGAATGAACCCATTCGAGCGAGCCGTAGATGGTGCCGAAGAGCAGGAACAAGGTGCCGAACAGCAGTTGCAGCGAGGCCGGGCTGAAGTCGCGGAGGAAATAGGTGTAGAAGATACGCTTGCTCGTCTCGCGCAAATGGGTGCGCAGAAACGGCCACAGTTCCTTGCGGATATGGAGGTTGCTGACCTCGTCGCCATAAACGGCTTCCATCGGCACGTCGGCGACCACGGCGCGGGCGTTGCCGAGGTTGATCAGCATGTCGGTCTCGAAAAAATAACGCTCCGAGACATTGGCGAACTCGATATGCTCGAGCGCCGCGGCGTGGATCGCCGTGTAACCGTTCGTCGGATCGAAGATGCCCCAGTAGCCGCTCGACAGCTTGGTCATGAACGACAGCCCGGCATTGCCATAGAGCCGGACGCGCGGCATCCGCCGGACATTCCACAGGCTGTGAAAGCGGTTGCCCTTCGCATAATCGGCCTGGCGCGCCAGCACGGGGCGGGCGATACGGGGGATCAGCGCCGGGTCCATCTGTCCGTCGCCATCGATCTTGACCACGATATCGGCACCCGTTTCGAGCGCGGCGCGATAGCCGGTGATCATCGCGCCGCCGACACCGCGGTTCTGTTCGTGGCGGATCACGCGGACGCGCGAATCAACGCAATTGGCCTCGACGAACGCGCCCGACGCATCAGGGCAGGCATCGTCCACGACGAAGATCATCGCGACTTCGGGACCGATCCGTGCGATCACGTCCAGCACATGCGCCGTCACCCGATAGCTGGGAATGACAACCGCGAGCGTCTGGTCAAGGCGCGAAGAAGCGGGAAGCTGGCTATATTTCGGTTGCCCCGTGACTCACCTCTAGCCCGAAAACGTAAAATATGTTCTTCGTTCAAGCTATTACCGGGCTGGCTCGGTTGACAGCAGTAAAATCGCCCCGGCTCTCATTGACAGCAACGCCGTGCTCCGCTTTATCCAAATCGATTTATTAAAGCGTGTATGATTATGCTGCCGCCGGTCCGGCGCTGCCAGTCTTGAGCCGCAAGCGATCGGGAGAATAGTCCAGCGATGACCCTCAAGCGCCCAGGTCTTGATCGACGGCAAATGGCAAAGAGCGGACCCGAGGCGCGCGACGCTCGCCTGACGCTCAGTCTTTCGGGCACGAATCTCGAGCGTGCGGGCGACTATAACCAGCGGATCGTGCTCCAGGCCATCCGCCTGACCGACGAGACGACGCGGAGCGACCTCGCGCGCGTAACCGGACTGACGCCGCCGACCATCGTCAACATCACGAAACGGCTGATCGATATGGGGCTCGTAAAGCCCGCGGGACGATTGCAGGGCAAGCGCGGCCAGCCCGCGATGCGGATCGTGATCAATCCCGACGGGGCCTTCGGGATCGGGCTCAACATCGACCGCGATCATATCACGCTGGTGACGCTCGATCTCGCCGGCAATATCCGGAGCAGGCAGACGCGGGAGATTGCCTTCGCGCTTCCCGAAACGGTCGTCGATCATGTCCGCGAAATCCTGCCCGGGCTGCTTCGGGATGGCGAGATCGATCGCAACAATATCCTCGGGGTCGGGGTCGCGCTCCCCGATGATCTCGGGCGAATCTCGTTGCCGCATCGGCCGAAGGAATATGATGCCTGGGACAATATCGACCTTGGGGCGTTGCTCGGCGATGTGCTTCCCTGGCCGCTTCACGCCGATAATGATGCAGCCTCCGCGGCGCTCGGTGAAGTCCATCTCGGCAATGGCATCGCGCACCCGAGCTTCTTCTACCTGCTGATCAGCGCGGGGCTCGGCGGTGGTCTGGTTATCGATCGAAGCTATGTTCGCGGGGCCGATTCCCGATCGGGAGAGATCTGGGCGATGCCCGATCGCGACCGGGAGGGCGCGAATGTGCAGGATACGGTTTCGCTATCGGCGCTTTATGCCCGGCTGGAGGCCGAAGGGCATGATGTCGACAGCCCCGAAGCGCTGATCAATGGTCCGGCGCGACAAGAGGCCGTGATTCTCCAATGGCTTGATGATGCGGCAGAGGCGCTTGTTCAGCCGCTGATCGCGGTCAATTGCCTTATCAACCCTGCGGCAGTCCTCATCGGTGGGCGGTTGCCCGGTAAATTGGTCGATGGCCTCGTCGAACGGCTCAACGTGCGGATGGCCGAACTGGATCTTCCCGCGGTCGCGCCAGTGCGGCGCGCGGGAGCAGCCGAAGATGCGTCGGCGATCGGCGCAGCCATCATCCCGTTCCTCGATCATATCCTTCCCTCGGAATCGATCCTGATGCAGGCGGGCCGCTGACGCGCGGACGCTGCTCAGCGCTGGGCCATCTGCCGATCCATCTCGTCGAGATCGATGCCCCTCGTTTCGGGAAAGACCATCGCCACCACGATGAATTGCAGGACCATCGCGGCGGCGAAGATCGCGAAGGGCGCACCGGGGGACCACGCCACCAGCATCGGGAAGACTCCGGCGATCAGCGCATTCATCAACCAGTGCGTGCTGGCACCCAGTGCGCTGCCCCGCGCGCGGACGGGTGTCGGGAAAATCTCGGAGATATAGACCCAGATGACGGCACCCTGACTGGTCGCGAAGAAGGCGATGAAACCGATCAACGCCGGCAGCATCAGGCCCTTGTCGATCCAGCCGAACAGCACTCCGGCGGCAGCGGCGAGGCACAGGGTCATGCCGGCGGCGCCGATCAGCAGCAGCGTCTTGCGTCCGAGCCGGTCGATCAACGCCATGCCGACGAGGGTGAAGACCAGATTGGCGATTCCGATCAGCACGGCCTGGCGGTCGGGCGAAAGCGAGCCGGCGCGGGCGAAGATGTCGTTCAGATAATAAAGGACGGCGTTGATGCCCGCGAGCTGATTGAACATCGCGACAAGGATCGCGAGCAGTATCGGCCGGCGATGGCGGCGCCACGACAGCCGCTCGCCAGGCGGTTCGCGCTCTAGCGCCTGTTCGGTGTGGCACAGTTCGGTTTCGGGCAAGCCGATGCGGGCGAGCGCCGCGCCAGCTTCGTCGCGGCGGCCCTTTGCAAGAAGCCAGCGCGGGCTGTCGGGAATCGCGAACAGCAGCACGAAAAACACGAGGGCAGGGACGGCGGTGACCCCCAGCTTCCACCGCCAGGCGGCGCCTCCGTCCACCAGCCCGGCGATCGTCGCATTGCTGAGATAGGCGACGAGAATGCCGGTGACGATCATCAGCTGAAACAGTCCGACAAGGAACCCGCGGTGCCGCGGTGGTGCGATTTCGGCGATATAGACGGGGGCAAGCACCGAAGAGCCGCCGATCGCGAGCCCGCATATGAAACGGAAGCCGAGGAACAGGGGCCAGCTCGGCGCCAGCGCGCAACCGAGTCCTGCAACGAAATAGAGGATTGCTAGTACGCGCAGGCTGTCGCGGCTGCCGAATGCGTCGCCCGGCTTGCCCGCGAACAAGGCGCCGACAAGTGTTCCCCAGAGCGCGGCCGAGACGGTCAGGCCGAGCGTCTTCGGGGTCAATGCGAACAGGCTGGTCAGGTCGCCGGTGACCCCCGCGATGACCGCAGTATCGAATCCGAACAGCAGGCCGGCGAGAGCAGCCGTTCCGATAGCGCCGGCGAGGACTCCGCGACCTGCGCGCGGCGCGCCGGGGCCGGAAAATGCTTCGCCGTCGGGCGTGGCTGTCATCATTTTCTCTCCCACGGGATCGAACGTCGCGCCCGTCCTCGTTGACCGCGGGCATGCCATAAAGCGACGTCCGATCAAATAAATTAATTTTCATTATTATCTTGACGCCGACGGCGCGCGCGGGGCACGTTGCAAAAAATCGGTCGCTGCCACGCCGCGTGACAGTGCCGGCGAATGTCGATCCGGAATGGCGGACGGGCAGAAACAGGAGGGGATCGGTGCCAGCGACATTGCTTGCGAACTCATCGCGTGGAAAAGCCTTGGGGGCGGCGTCGCTTGCGGGCGCCCTTTGACGATTCACCGGCGAGCGGCGAGCCGACCGGCGAGATATGGTTTCAGGCACCCGGCGATTCCGCGCCCGATCTACTGATCAAATATCTCTTCACCAGCGAGAAATTGTCGGTGCAGGTGCATCCTGATGATGAGCGGGCGCACGCGCGCGGACTGGCGCGCGGCAAGGACGAATGCTGGCTGATCCTCGACGCCGAACCCGGCGCGGCCATCGCGCTGGGAACGAAGGCACCGGTCGGCGAAGCGGTGCTGCGCGATGCAGCACTCGACGGCAGTATCGAGCAGTTGCTCGACTGGAAGCCGGTGAAGACGGGCGACTTTTTCTATGTTCCCTCTGGCACGGTGCACGCGATCGGCGCGGGGCTGACGCTGATCGAGGTGCAGCAGAATAGCGAAACGACCTATCGCCTCTATGATTACGGCCGCCCACGCGAACTTCATCTCGATGACGGCATCGCAGCGGCCGATGCGCGGCCTTACGAGCCCTATCCGTCGCCGGGTCGTATCGATGCGGGCCGCGCGCTTCTCATCGAGGGGCCAAAGTTCGTGCTCGAGCGGCTGGGCGGCAGCGCGCGGACGCTGGAGCTTCCGGATGCCGTTACCGCCTGGCTGGTGCCGGTGGCGGGCAAGGGGTCGTCGATGGTGTCGCCTTCGAGGCTGGCGAATGTCTGGCGCTGACCGGCTCCGTGCAACTTGCCGCCGAGCCCGACGCCGACCTGTTGCTTGCTTATCCGGGAGAGAAAAGATGCGGGTAACCGGCACTCGATCGGGCGTGGGCTGGGCTTTCGCCTACGTCGGCCGTCGGCGCGAGCGCAAAGCTTCGCAAGCCTGATGCACTGACCACGCAATCAACGAAAATAATCAGGGAAGAGGGTCGCAATGGATATCGATAGAAACTGGAACCGCGCGCGGAAATCTGGCGCCATGTTGGCGTCGGCGGCGGCGATATTGCCGTTCATGCTCGCCTTGTCTCCTGTGGCCGCACAACAGAAATCGGGTCAGTCGCCGGTCGATCTCGCCGACCCGCTCGTCGGCACCGCGCCGCTCGACGATCCGGCGGTGATTGGCAACGCCCCGCCGCCGGGCGAGCCTGTCTTTCGGGGCAGACCTCGCCCGGCGCGCTCCTGCCGCATGGCTCGGTCGCTGCCGCACCGGTGAACAATAATATCGAACTTCAATATCCGAACGGCGTCCCCGTTCCCTATTATTACACCAATCCGACGATGATCGGCTTCACCGGCGGCGGCGGTCCCACCTACGGAGGCAATGCCGAGCCGTTCATCATGCCGGTGGTCGGCGACTGGTCGCCGCCGCCCGCTTACAGCCAGTCATATTATGACAAGTCGCGCGAGAAGGCGCGGCCGGGCTATTATTCGGTCTATCTCGACAGCTTCAGGACGCAGGCCGAACTGACCGCGACGCGCTGGGCGAGCGTAATGCGCTTTACTTTCCCCGCGAGCGAACGATCGAATATCATCGTCAACTTCCCGCGCCACGGCGGGTCGGTCGAAGTCGTCGGCGACCGCATCGTCCGCGGCAAATCGAACGAGAGCCGCAGCGTCGACGGCGCCTATTTCGTCGCCGAATTTTCGAAACCGTTCACCGCGCTCGGCACCTTCCGCAAGTCACCCGGCGACGATGAGGGCTGGGGCATAGGCACCAGCGAGGTGAAGCCCGGCGCGCGAGAAATATCGGGCAGCTATTCGGGCAGCTATGTCAGCTTCCGGACGAAGGCGGGCGAACAGGTGCTGGTGAAGATGGCGCACGGCACCAGCTATGAGCAGGCGCAGCAGCGGCTTGCGGACGAGGTACCGGGCTGGGATTTCGACGGCGTCCATGCCGCCGCGCAGGGCCAGTGGGCACATCTGCTGGGCCGTGTCCGCGTGTCGGGCGGCACCGACAAGCAGCGGAAACTCTTTTACTCGACGCTGTACCAGTCGTTCGCCAGCCCGCGGCTGATCGCCGCGAAGGGCGAGAAATTCGCCGACACCAACGGCAAGGTGCAGGTCGCGACGCACGACCGTTACGGCCCGGTGCCCTTCTGGGACACGGGCGCAACCAGATCGTGCTGCTCGAACTGATGGAGCCCGAGGTCGTCAGGAATATCATGGCGTCCGAACTCGCGATGGCGCGCGAGAAGGGGTATATGAACACCTCGTTCCACGGCGACAATGCGGTGTTCCTCTACCTCGGCGCGTGGGAACGCGGCATCGAGTTCGATTATGAAGCTGCCTATGAATTTATGCGCAAGAATGCGACCGACCCCAGCGGGCCGCGCGGTTATCTCGCCGAATATATGAAGCAGGGCTGGATTTCGGACATCGTGCCCGATCACAATCCCAGCCCGCCTTACGCTGGCGGCAAGGCAGGCGCGGCCAAGACGCTAGAATATGCGTGGGACGATTATGCGCTCGCGCTCTACGCGAAAAAGCTCGGCAAGGATGCCGACTATCGGATGTTCCTGAAGCGTGCGGGCAATTACGCCAACGTCTTCGACAAATCGATCGGTTTCATCCGCGGGCGCACCGCCGACGGCAAATGGATCGCACCCTTCGATCCCGCCGAACCCTATTATAATTTCATGATGAAGGAGGCGTCGGGCTGGTCGACCTTGTGGCTCGCGCCGCACGACGTGCAGGGACTGATCGACCTGATCGGCGGGCGCGACGCGTTCAATGCCAAGCTCGACGAGTTTTTCACCAAACCATACAACCCGACAGGCATCTGCCGGGACTGCACCGGCGTGATCGGCCAATATGTCCACGGCAACCAGCCCGACCAGCAGGCGCCCTATTATTATAACTGGAGCGGCCAGCCGTGGAAGACGCAGGCGCTGGTGCGCCGGATCCTCGACAAGACCTATGGCAGCGATGCGTCGGGTTACGGCTATCCGGGGATGGACGATCAGGGCGCGACCTCGTCATGGTACGCGCTGTCCGCGCTCGGCTTCTATCCGGTCGATCCGTCGAGCCAGGATTATATCATCGGCAGCCCGGTGTTCGACGACGCCAGCCTCGACATGGGCAATGGCAAGACGCTGCGCATCGTCGCGAAGAATAATTCGCCGACCAACGTCTATATCCAGTCGGCGACGCTGAACGGCAAGCCGTGGAACAAGCCGTGGTTCCGCCATGACGATGTAAAGGACGGCGCAACCTTCGTCTTCGCGATGGGCACCAGGCCGAACAAGGCGTGGGGCGCTGCGCCGGGCGCCGCGCCGCCGTCGATGTCGCGAAAGCGCTAACCGAACCAGCCCACGTCCCCGTCTCCTCCGCGGGGACACGAGCCCAGGACCCACCCTCATCCCCCCTTGGGTCCTGGGCTCTCCCAACTCGACAGGATCGTTTACATGCGCAGCCTATTGTTAACCGCATGCTTGCTCGCGCTGGCGCCGGTCGCCGCTCCGGCGCAGACCACTGCACCCGCCGGCGACGCCGTCTATACCAGTGACCTCACGACGCGCTGGGGCAGGGAAGTGACGCCCGAAAACGCATGGCGCCTCTATCCGCGACCGCAAATGGTGCGCGAGCGTTGGGTCAATCTCAACGGCCTGTGGGACTATGCGATCAAGCCCAGGGCCGCAGAACGCCCGGCGGCAATGGACGGCAAGATTCTGGTGCCGTTTCCGGTCGAGTCCAGGCTGTCGCGCGTCGCGCACAAGGTCACGCCCGACGACCGGGTCTGGTATCGCCGCGGCTTCACCGTCCCCGCCGACTGGCGCGGCCAGAATGTCATGCTCAACTTCGGCGCGGTCGATTATGAGGCGACGGTGCGCATCAACGGATCGGTCGTCGGCTCGCACAAGGGCGGATTCGACGCCTTCGGCTTCGACATCAGTCCCTATCTGAAAGCGGGCGAGAACGAACTGGTCGTCGAAGTCACCGACCCGACGAGCGCGGGGACGCAGCCGCGCGGCAAGCAGATCCTCGACCCCGCGGGCATCTGGTACACCGCAGTCAGCGGCATCTGGCAGACGGTGTGGATCGAGCCGGTGCCGAAGCTTCACATCGCCGAAGTGCGCGCGACCCCCGATATCGACCGCGGCACCGTCGATGTTGCCGTGGCACTGAGCGGCTGGGCGAACGACACCGACGCGGTACGGCTGACCGCGAGTGCGGGCGGCAAGACGATCGCCTCGAGGATCATCCGCGCCAACCGGCAGGCGACGCTCGCGATCCCGAACGCGCATCTCTGGTCGCCTGACGATCCGCATCTTTATGACCTCAAGGCCGAGCTGGTGACGATCGCCGATCCCTATGCGGGCGAAGCCGAGCGCGACCGCAAGGCCTATGACTCGCGCTTCACCGACCATGAGAGCCGCGTCTATGCGAAGGCGAGGGTTCAGGGTGCGCCGCGCGACAGCGTTGCCGCCTATTTCGCGATGCGCAAGGTGTCGATCGGGCCCGGCCGCGTCGCGGGGCAGCCCGCGATCCTGCTCAACAACAAGCCGCTGTTCCAGCACGGCACGCTCGATCAGGGCTGGTGGCCCGACGGGCTATACACGCCGCCGTCGGAGGAGGCGATGAAGAGCGATATCGTCTTCCTGAAAAAGGCCGGGTTCAACATGCTGCGCAAGCATATCAAGGTCGAACCCGCGCGTTACTATCACGACGCCGACCGGCTCGGCATGCTGATCTGGCAGGACATGCCCTCGGGCGGTGGCGAGGACCAGTATCTCGCCGGCACCAGCCAGTCGCAGGCGATCTTCCCTGCGGAGACGATGGCCGAGCAGCAGAAACAATTGTCCGAAATGATCGGCGAGCTCCGCGCCTTTCCATCGATCGTCAC